>LPNX010624657.1:92521-227967 GCA_001517045.1 Pseudotsuga menziesii
GTAATTTATTCCAGGATCTTTGTAACCATTATTTCCATATGAAGTTTAAAAATGTTAATTACTCACAATAAACATTTAAAATGCATATTTAAATAGCATCCATCCACACATAAACACATAAGAATGTAAGAAAACCATCAATGGAAAAAAACTGGTAACGGAGTTCACCAGACTCCTTGGCTACGTCTCCGGGCCACTTCCAAATGGGAAGGCCGATAGATAAAATCTTCAACCGCTTACAAAATTTGTGTTCTCCAAAGCACCTCTGGGTTCTATCACTAAGACATAGAAACAGACTTCAATAG
The DNA here is from genome assembly GCA_001517045.1 of Pseudotsuga menziesii. NCBI lineage: Eukaryota > Viridiplantae > Streptophyta > Pinopsida > Pinales > Pinaceae > Pseudotsuga > Pseudotsuga menziesii. Next base: position 92,827 of record LPNX010624657.1, read on the forward strand.
CAGCTTCAGAATGAAATTCTGATACTTTGAAGTGTAAACATGGATATCCTTTGATATCGCTTAAAGGTTCTATGAGCACTTTCTTCGTCAAAATGTCTGGAAGCAAAATCTGAATTTGGATTTGGAATCCTTGCAAACAACTGAGTCTTTTGAGTATAAAATTGATGTAGTTCTGAACTGGACCTCAGGATTCCACCTTTGGCACAACCTCCAACACTGTCTCAGATCCATACACTCTGTATAGCATCGAACTGCGTGCACTATGAAACTGCCTCAATATGTGTGCAGACTTGCCTTGGGATGCATGTAGAGATTAAAAATGACCTCGGTCTACGTACAATACCACCTCGATATATGTACAATACCCACCTCGGTAAGCATGCTTGTACCTGCAATTTTTTTCTACCTCGGGATCTGTTCCTGCACCTGCGACCGAACTCTGTCTTGAGCTGTGTAAAATTCTGTACTCCAAACTTGACCCCCGTGGCTAGAAATCGTGGTTCATTTTATAGCATCTGTGCGCTTCAAGTTTGAAACAATATTATGCTAGATTATTAATTGGTTGCTTTGGTGCATTAGTTAAAGCACTTGTTAAGATGAGAGGAGGTCATGGGATCAAATCCACGGACCTCTCCCATATCTCGCTTTTTGATGTAGTGTGGAAAAATATCAATTAACCATGTTTTATGGTTAAGATATGGTATGTTTTATATAGGTTCGGTGGAATTTGTAAAGTTTACAACACATACATTTGGTATATGGCAAAGATATGGTTCGGTGCCACATATACCATATATATATATCATGCTACACATGGTTCAAAGGTTCAGCATATGAGTTTGTTATAATATGGTTTGTATGCCATATTACAATCTCTCCATAGTTTATAGTTCAAATATGGTTTATATTTTCTCATTTTTTAATATTTTAAACTTTAACAAAGTTTTGAACCATGTTTTATAACATATTTCATTTTTTTAATATTTAAACTTTGATAAAGTTTAAACATATCTTTAATTATTTTCATCATTTTTTTAAATCACTTAAATTATTTCCACGAAATTTTAAACCTGAATATCTGAAAGCTGTTGACGAGCTTTTTCACTTTGTAAGAATTTATTTCTTTTTTGAAGACTTTAACTTCTATCACCTTTGAGATGATCCACCTAGATCAAACATTCCCACTGAAAAGTTGTTTGACCACAAAAAGCATGAAATCATTCAGAAATAAGTGAGGACATGTTCATCTCACTTGTCCTATATTACTTGTCCATTCTTGGAACCTATACATCAGACTCAACATGACAATCATCAACACTGCATAGAGATTGTTAAGTATGTTAACTCCTTTTTCCTCAAAATCTTCATTCAATATTCTAGGAATAAGCCATATACTACTGATCAGTAATAAGATGAATATGAACATTGAATATGTGAAAGAGTTTGTACTTGTATCAAACTTATGCTTTATCACATGAACATTATCAAGCATAGTAGATGTATTGTGATGCAATGACACTTCCTCTTCATGCTTAGGATTCTTTTCTTCCTTAACTTGCATAGACATAAGCACCAAATTCTGACTTGCATTAACAACGCTTTTTAATTGTTGTGTAGTTCCCATTGATTTGTCATTTTTATATGAATGTGAGTGTACTATGTACTCAATTCCTTCCTTAAGCAAATGATATTGATTATGTTCTCGATAGAATATTTCCTTTTGATCATATAAATATGGGCTTCCCAACACAATTCCGCAGACATCTAGTGGAACCACATCAAATTCAACTTCATCTACAAACTTGGATGTAATTGCAAACTTGATATCACATTGTCTTATTACTTGTAATCTTTTGAATTTGCATACCCAACCTAGTGGATAAGGTTTCTTGTGTGGTTTAGTTATTAATTCCAATTGCTTAACTACTTCTTCTGAAATAAGATTAGCTTGAGATCCACTTTCTATGAGTGTGTCGATCTTGGTTTGTTTAGTGATTACCCTTATATGAAATAGTGCATTTCTTTTTCTATCTTTAGAACCATCATGATCTTTAGATGTAGAAGCACATGAGGAACCAATTTTAGAATCATTACCAACAACAGTTTTACCTTTCATGCCTATGATCGATATCTTTGTTTCATCCTCATAATATGATCCAAGGTCCTCAACAATCATCGTAGCATTTTTCTTCCCTTTTCGATCCTTAAACCACTTTGGTTTCAATTCTGGAAGTAGCTTCCAATAGTGTTATGCATCATGTCCATCTATTTGACAATGCAAACATGAAAGATCCGTATCCCCTTTCTTCATGATAGCTGTATGCTTACGTTTCCCTTTTACCTTTCCTTCTTTTGTCTGACTGGATTCAGCTGAAGAAAAGTTATGAACACTATTCCCTTTTAACTCATTGTTCTTAGCTTTCACACATATTTCGTCCAGGTTAGTCGGATTAAACATAAGTATTGTATGACGCAAATAATTATGCAATCCTCCTATAAACTTAAGAAGAGTTTATTGAGTGTAAAGAGGTATACCCAAAATCAAAGCTCTCTTTCTAAATTCCTGAGTGTACTCTTGTACATTCTGACCTTTACCTTACTTTAAATTTTTTCAATCCATCATGGCTTGTTGGATGTAGACTAATGGATAAAATTGCTTCTTTAACGCTGAAGTAAATTCATACTAGGAAGAGATAATTTTACCTTTTGTAAGGAGGTCTTCCTATGTCTTACTCTCCCACCAGATGAGTGGGGTGCCTTTAAGATGGAAAGTAGCTAACTAGATTTTGACTTGATCATCCAAAAGCTTTTGAATCCTGCAATACTCCTCAATCTGCTTGATCCAATCATCTAGTTTTTCAATATTAAGTTCACCACTATATGTAGGCAATTCAAACTTAATATCAAGTTTCAAATAAGGTAAATCAAACTTACCCTTCTCAGGTTGTTTCTTTGGATTTGAAGAAGTAGTACTAGAACTTTTAGAAGAGGAAGAAGATGGAGAAGAAGGTTCAGAAGGGTCTTCATCTTTTCCTGAAGCATTATCCTTTGCTTTCTCCTTCTTTCTTTTCTTCTTATCCAGCCTTTCTTGATAATCTGCAAACAACTTTTCAACTTTATCTGTTATCTAATAGAAATCTTTGCGGAAGGCCTTCTCATATTCTTCTCGGTAGTCTTCACTTGCCATTTTCTTTCTTCTTCTTGAGCCAATTTCTAGATCAAATGTTTCAATCTCTCCTCCACCTCACTGAAACCTGTGTTAACATATCAACTTCAAAATGCAATGGTTAAACTCGTCCTGATACCATTTAATCTGTAATTTATTCCAAGATCTTTGTAACCATTATTTGCATATGAAGTTTAAAAATGTTAATTACTCACAATCAACCTTTAAAATACATATATAAATAGCACCCATCCACACATAAACACATAAGAATGTAAGCAAACCATGAATGGACAAGAACTGGTAACGGAGTTCACCAGACCCCCTGGCTACGTCTCCGGGCCACTTCCAAATGGGAAGGCCGATAGATAAAATCTTCAACCTCTTACAAAATGTGCGTTCTCCAAAACAACTATGGTTTCTATCAAACTTTAATAAATTTTAAACCATATATTTAATCATTTTCACCATTTTTTTAAACCACTTAAACTATTTTTGACGAAACTTTAAACCTGAATATCTTTTGCATCCAAAGTCTTTTTTCATGAAACAAGCATCACTGGAAAGATGCTGACGAGATATTTCACTTTGTAAGCATTTATTTCCTTTTTGAAGACTTTAACTTCTATCACCTTTGAGATGATCCACCTGGATCAATCATAAGACAAACAAAAGGGATGAGAGCATCATGATAATTGAGTATCCATATTGGTGATCAAGGAATCCAATAATATTTAATTACAAACACTACAATCAACTATAGGAAATGGAAATGTATTTGTATTAATATATGGATGAGAAATAAGTACAACCAAAAATCTTTGATGTCCATGGCTTCTGTCTCAACAAGAATTTCTACAATCTCCTATGACTATGAGGACCTCTCCAAACACAAGCTACCTCTACTTTGCCTCTGATTCAGACTTCAAACTAGCAGCATAAGGATGCTTTTTCTGGCCTCCCCCACTCTCCTCATGAAGACTCCATTTATAGGCCTAGAACCCATGAGATGACAGCTTGGAGAAAGGATAGAATGAGATCCCTATAGGTGAGGGCGGTGAATGCCACCTCTCCCAGGCACATAGGAACTAATTCCACGAAGGCTTCAATACGGAAGCTTCTAGAAACATATTTTTTTCCTTTTTACTGACCACTGATGCTTTTAGAAGAACTGTCAAGAGTGCCGACCTAGGGTTTTCACGCTTTTGCTCAACTAGTATAGGCGTCATCGACGCTTTGTGCAGAACACAAGAAGGCATCGTTCCTTCTAGGTCAAGGAAAAAAGTTTCCAAGGTGACTCAAGTCAAGCTTTTAGGGAGGTTAAAGGGAAAAGTTAAATTCTCATGGAGGTTGCTAAGCAATGTGAGATTTCCAGATGCAACACCCATGACATTGAAAGTTCCCGTCCAAACCTCATCATCCCAAATAAATGGAATGTCCCCTCCTAACCTCAACATAGAAAATTGGTTTCACCCCCCATGCTAGAGATCTATAGTACCCCCATAAATTACATGATTTAGAGTTAAAAATACAATATATGCAAATCTTAAACCAAAACCTCATGAAGTAGAGGTTTTGGTTCAACATAATGGTATCTACCCCAACTCTAATCATTCTCCCATTTCCAACACACACAACCATAAATAGAGCAATAATCAAAATCCAATACTAATGTTTTCCATTTATTAGATACATTCATAAATTTCCTCTCTCAATTGAGCAGATCAAGCAAAGTACCAAGGGAAATATGCTTATGTCTACAACTCTCTTCAATAGACATAACTTATGTTATGTATCACAATAGCATTAGGTATTGAAGTTACACATCTCTATTTTTGGTTTTTATTATTAAATTGAGCACGTAGATTTGTGGACAAACACATAACTCACAAAATAGATCACACAATTTACTCAGCAATTGAAGAATGAAACAGTGCAAAAATGGCTTGCAGCTGTGAATGCTTTCATTAATAAAAAAAGTGATCAAATAATAATTACAATGAAGTACAATGGATTTAATAGCCACAAGCAATTCGAATCCACATGAGGAAATTCAAATTGATTAGACTCTACTTGACTGTAGGTAACTAAGACCTTGTCTAAATCACTATCGGAGGACTCAATAGTTAACTGACCTTGTCTAAACCATAACCGGAGTTCATCATAACTCTAAAATGAAACTCAAGTGTTACATTCAGTGTTGAATAAGGCTAACTGACTGTGGTAGGTGAGAAATGCACCCCTCCTGAGTGCTGTCATGTAAACCTAGCGCTAACTGAATGTAGAGGACTAGAACTGAATGTAACTAACTCCTAACTTAGCTTGACTAGTCATCAACTGAACTGAACTGACCTTTGTTTGTTTCGGCATTCCCAATGGCTCCTAAATTGTAGGGATTGGTCTAGGAGGCTCCTAAATTGATGCAATCAAGTGCAATCAGTGGCAGTAGGCCTCAATTAGTGTTCCCCACACTTTAGTAACTAAAACATGTGCCCCAATTAGGCCAAGTAGAACCAGTGGTGCTAGTGACTAAAAATAGACTGGATGGACTCCCGATTTAGACATGACTCCTGATTCATACATATGACCAAATTGGACATTAATAATCCTAACATTTATGATTAGATATAATGGGTTCCATATCAACTATTTAAATTAAGTGTAAAAATACTTTTAAAAAGGGAGTATGTTAATATTGTAATAGAATTATCAACCTTATTGCACATTAGGACCTTTTTAAAATGAATATATACATGCATGGACCCTTTTGTCATGATTTAGAGTGGGTTTTTTGGTGTCCCTTGTTTCAATATGATTCTTAGAGGTTGTATTTTTCTAATTCATAACCAACATGATATTATCCATGTCCTTAATTCATGATGGGTGTCTACCAATGGAGAGAGAAGGTTGATAAATTTATTGTATAATGTGTGTTTAATTCCATTGAGCTACAACCTTCATGTGTTTACATGGATACTAATATATGAAGGCCTTTGTACCAAGGCATGAGTTGCAAAAGTTTGTCTCCCAAATGGACTCTACCCTTCCTACCTCAAGTTGGAAATAGTAAACTAAAGAACCTCTTGTGGGAATTCTCTTCTCTTAGGCCTTGATTGGATTTTCATCATTCGAATCATGCAATATTGGAAATAGTAAATTAAATAACCTCTTGTGGAATATTCTCTTCTCTTAGGCCTTGATTGGAGTTTCATCATTCCAAGCATGCAATCTTTTTGAAAAAAAGGGTACATTAAATATCTTTGTAGTTTATTTTTTCTTTGAAAATGGAGATGTGGTTTCCTTTGTACATATCCTCCTATTGTATTTTCTTTTCTCTTCTATAAATTAAAGTAAACATAAACATTATTTAATATTTTTATAAACAATTTACAATTTTTATAATCATGAGTCTTTTTTTTATAATAAAAGTTCCACTATAATCAAAATTCATGCATGAAGCAATAGTTATCCTATATTTTATGAAATTCTTAACAAAATTAAACCATAAAATATTGATATGTTCTAAATCACTAAAACCTCTTATCTTATTTTATCACAAAATTCCAATTATTTTATTAATAATTTAATGAAAATCAAATATACCCTTAAAAGGAATTTCTTTAGTATGTAAAGATAGACTATTTTTTAATTTCCATCTAAATTTAATACCTAATTATGTAACATTTAACATATCAAATTTCACTATTGAATTACACATCTACATATTCCTTATTTTCAAGATCGAATATCTAGAAATCCATATCACATTTATAATTTTTAGGGTGTTTTCCCACCAACAAAATATGGGTTTAATAAATTGACTATTTCATTTTGTAAAACCATATTATACAAATAGATATTTATTAAATGGAATTCAATGGTTGATTTTAATATAAATCCCATTTTTTTTTATTTCAAAACAAGTGCTATATAATGAATACTAAATTTTCATTTCACATTTTGTTTTTGATTAAATAGCATAGTTCTCATAATAACATTGTAAGAAAAATTTCCAAATTAATAGTCAATAATCAAACATTTAGACCCAAAGGCTAGAAAATTGGAAACAATATAAAACATCAAAATTGGGTTGTTCAAGATAAAAATGTGTTATGTTATTGTGGTGAATATTTTATTTTCAATGGTGGAAGCCTAACAAGCTCGGAGGTGTCATTTGTTTTAATATAAAAAACTTGATGACAGGTTGGCACCTCACACTCTCCCTTTCCATGTCTGATATACTTTGGTTAGAAATCACCCATATGAGCATTCACAGTGGTATAATGGTGATTGAAGTGAATATTTTACAAATTTGGCATATTTTGACACTAGAAGCTTCAGTTTTACTGAGTTTTGGTTCTCTAGGAATTTTCCTTATTGATTTTGATTTTCTCACATTCATTTCCTTTTCCTGTTTCTTGCAATTTCCCATGTCATCAACAAATAAAATTCATTTTTCATTAAATTAAATGTGAAATTCTTGCCAATGGATGGTTTTCAAAATCTCTAATAACAGTGTTCTTTTCATAAGGATGATTTTCATCTATCCGATATTTATTTACACTTTTATGAATACTTCCAAGAGGGTTATCATTAACATATGACATTGAGTGTCCATCTTTGATAGATGAAGGCGCAATAAAGTTCCAACTCTAATCTTGATCCACACTATTATCCATTCTCTCACACATTTTTTCTCTATATTTTTAATAGCATCTTCACTAGTTGTTATTACACAATAAGTCATGCGATGGAGTTTGAACTATACAAAGTTTCTTGACCTGGTAATATTGAGAAATCCCAAGATCAACGTCTAGATATTTCTCTTAAGAAACCACAAGTTGTTACAATGTGGATGGAATTTTTGAATTATTTTTCTAGATCAATACCAAGATAATTACATCTATCAAACAATTCCACATGTTAAAACTCATTTGACTTTAATCGTATTCATATATTGAATGTGTTTCATTTCTATACCTGACAAAATGCATACAAACGACATCTTTCCATAGTTGACAAAATGTTGACAAATAACTAATTTCATTTTCAAAACAATATTTCATTGAAACTTACAAAGAAAAAACAATGATGAAACCTCATGGATATTCCAAACACCATAGAGGGAGGATTGTACCAAAGCATCAACGTCACTCAGTAGAGGCCCAACATAATCTAGTAGAACTCCTCCCCAATGTAACCTCGTAAACATAGTAAAGAAACTCCCAACAATACACAGAAAAGAGCACTCACTTAGTGAACCATTCATACTTATTATTATACTACAGTGAACCATGCATGACAATAGTGAACCATGCAGACTATTTTTTGACCATGGTATATTTTATAACTATGATTGGCTATGGTTGACTTCATATCACAACGGTTGATTATGGTTGACCTTATATCACCATGGTTTACTATGGATGACTTTTTTTACCTAAGGTTAGCCATGTTTGTCCATCGCTTGACATTTTTTACAAAGATGATCAAACAATGGTTGAGCAAGTTTGAACAGTCAACTATGCTTAACTTGTTCTAGAAAAGGAATGCACAATGGTTTATTATTGTTTAACATTTGTTGACTATAGTTTAATTTAATAAACCTTGTTTGTGTATTATTAATATTATTTAAATAACATTAGCTATGTTTCATCATGGTTATTATGGATTACTTCATTGTCCATGGTTGTGCATATTTGATTATGTGAGACCATATTTAAATTCCATTAACAACAATTTATAATGGTTAATTATTGTTCTAATAGTTAACTTTATTCACGTGGGGTTCACTCAATGAACTCCTTACATAGCATGATCATTTACATGATATTAAATAATATCCCTAATTTCAATAAATATTGGAAAATCCATCCTTAAATTGTATTGTTGAACCCCCCTCCCAATATACCTTTCCAATTAAGAAAAACCCTATTTTCATAGGACATTGTAGGTATCCATTTTTATCAACGCATTAAATTTAATACTCCCTTTATATCATATTATAAATTTGTAACAAACAGGATCCCTAACGCATCTTAGTATAAGAAAATATGATGCTAAAACAAATAATATTATAATGTTAATAATGATCCCACCGGGATTGCACAGGCCACTAATCAATTTGTAGCATTAGATAGTGGAAGAACCAACATAATAGTAACGGAAAGGAAAAATGCGTAACACGAAACCAATTCAAGAGATAATGTAATAAATAATGTAAAATACTTCTAGTCCAAAAGTTAGTGAAATACTTAGAAAAGATGAGAATTGCATATGTTTCACACCACACCCTACTAATCTACCACTTTTATATCATGTAATTACAAGTCTAACCATAGAGATATAATGTTTTATATAATATTAATAAATTAAAAGCCTTAAAAATGCAAACTTGAAACCCTTTCATGGATGGAATTACCTTCCAATCAAAACAAACATCATTGATGTTTCAACCCAAATGAACATAGAAAAATTCCTCTTAATTTGCAATAACACCATATGATCATGTGCGTACCTTTCATTTGGGCCATTCACAAGATGCAATGAATTGCCTCCACTTCATGTACACTTATTCTTGCAATAAAGGGAATTAACAACATTTAGGTACCTTTTCTAAGGTTATATATAGTTTTTTAATCTTTATGAGAGAGTAAAAAACATCCATTGTTAAGTTTCAAGAATGCAATAGTTATGAAGATACACATATGGAGAAACTAATATGATACCATTTCATAGTAATGATAACAAATAGGGTATGTAAATAAGGATTTAGATGTTCACCTATGTTCATGTTAGTTCCAATACAATATTAAGATGAATTCCTTGCATATAATAATTGAAATTACAATTATGCATGTAACTTGGAGGCTTGAATCCAAGAAATTATGAATCTAAGGAACACATCAATAACTCAACATGGAAAGGAAGGAAAAATAGTTCTATTTTTTGTTCCAACACATAAACATGCATGAACTACTACATTTTGAATTGAAGACCTCTTTGATCTTTATATACTAACACAAAGTAGAATAGTTTATAATACTTAGTACTTAATAAAAAAGGATTGATATGAATCAAATCCATGATTTGGAGGTATTAATCCATCTCACAATTTGGATTTTATTCCTTAGAAATAGTTAGGATTGATAAGAATCCATCCTGTGATTTGGAGGTATGAATCTATCCCACGATTTGGAGGTTATTTCTTATAAAAAACTAGGACCAATATGAATCCAACCATGATTTGGAGGTATGAATCCATCCCACAATTTGGAGGTTATTCCTAATCCCACCAAAATAAAATAACTCCTAATATTTATATTACTATTACAAATTAAAAACCCCCCTTTAACCCCTTAATATGGGGAAATATATTTTTTAGGTTTTAAGGAGCATTCAAACCCCCAATATGAATGGATGTGCTATGATATTTCCTTGATAGTGAACCCCTCATGACTTTATTTAACCATTTTTAACTATTTTTGAATATGGTTAACTAAGTTTGACCATAGTTAAGTATCGATGACTATTATTTGACCATGGTATCATTCTAGTGAAACCTGGTTTACTATATTTGACTCTATATAACCATGGTTAAAAATTGTATTACATGATTGAGTGTGGGTCGATAAAATACCCAAAATAGTTGTAGAATGATAGACAATACCTAGAACATTTGAGTTCCTTGCCTTCGCTACTTGTAATTATGAATTTTAAATATATATGTTCATGTGAATGCTATGTTGTTTATGCATGTATCTATGTTGAGATATGATGGATTTTCTATAGATAAATATGAAATACATGTTTATCTACCTGATGATATGTTGTATTTATTAATATAAAGTGATACCTAGTTGTATGACATATATGGGAATGCGACCTAATCTTATGTATGCATGTGACAAAAACAATATTATTCTATGGTATAAATGGTAGTTAAAAAAAGATTAATATTTCGATTTATATGACTTGTGATATGGTTATTAATATAAATATAGTATGTTGAACCATTCTATTATGTTATGTGTCTACCTTAACTACTACATTGGGAAGCAACATCTAGTACAACTGTATTAAAATTTGTGGTTACCCTAACTACTACATTGGGCAGTAAGATCTAGTACAATTGTATTAAAACTTAAATGTGGTTACACTAATTGATGCATTGGGAAAGAGGCTCAAGTAAAATTGGCCGGTTGTTTATTATCCTAGAATCTACATTGGGAAGTTGATCTAGTTATCAGAATGGTTAATATTGTAAGTATCTAGTATGACATTGGGCCATATAACCTATTTTGAAACATAATGGAAAAGAGAGATGAAAGATAATATTGAATGAAATGCATATATAAATGTATTGTAATACCTCTCCCTTGACCCTGGATGTAGGTGTTTTGAGGGAGAATGTGGCAGAAAGCGAGACTCTTTATTAAATTTCACCTGCTGCAGTTGTCACATCCTCCTGGGTATTTACGCATTCCTCCTCCCGGCCAAGGAAATCCAAATTCAAAGGAAATCTACCCTTTACTATCGGTCACCTCACATAGGTTTTGGATTTGATGGCTAACTCCACACATCACAAGAAATTAATGGTTGTCGGTGCTTAGATGAGGTACCTAGTCACCTCACTCGAAGGACTTGCATAGACTTGGATTGGGCAGAGATTATAATTCGCATCCTCTCTAGCCGCCCCATTTCATTTTGGTATTCCATCTCCCAGGCTAGATAGAAAGAAAGGGATTGTAATAAGGGATTCCACTCACTAACTATGCCACTAAGAATTTGCGCAACACCTCACAAGGCCAACATATTCTAGGGAACACAAGTCCATGCAGCATTTTGATGCTCCATATCTATAGGGTATGGAGCCCATATCCCCCTCAGTGTTTGTAGAGAAATGGATGAATGGGAAGCCGAGGATGCTTCTCATCACCAAAAAATGTAACCCATGAAGAAGAGGATTTCATGCTACTGCCTGATGAAAAATGTTATTTCTCAACTTATTTGAAAATGGGATTGAGCTCCTTCACCTACTCCTTCAAGTAATTTTGAAATATCCTCTCCTCAACAAACATCCTTGTCTTCATTGAATCTGAACCATGAAGAACCTGTCCAAGAGAGTCCCCAATATCCGAACACCAATCCTATAGGATGTGCAGCAAAGGCTCCACTCAACGTGGAAACAAGAGCGCAGAATGAAGAGGTACGCGTTCATATTGACGAATCGCCACAACAAACATCGACACCTCCTCCAGCCGCGGAGCCGCATCAGGATTCTGAACCTGCTCCCTCTAGTGAAGATGACGACTACTACAAGCCTTGTCCCATTGTCAAAGAACCATGGAAAAATACATAAGGTCCTAGGATTTTATAAAATTGTCCTTTTTTTTTAGATCTATCGGTTTGCCTATTATCTCTAATAGTTTTGACTGGGGATACTTGGTTTCCCTCAAAAAGGAAACATATTGAATAGATGTTGTAATTTTTTTTCAAAGGACCTAATACTAAGGATACATGTGTTTCAAACACTATGCATGTAATATTTTTTGTACTTTAATATAATTATATGCAACTTACAAAAACCTACCTTGCCCTTGAATGTAATTTGAATTTATTTAATTATTACACATTGTAAACAATTGTTGAGTTCATTTCACTTATGTTGACCAAGTAAGGTTGATGTATTCAACTAAATTATTTGTTTAATTAATAAAGATTGCGGAGGGGAAAAACTAGAGTCATATGTTGAATTAGTTTACACTTCCCATGGTGGACAAATGACACATGGAATCTAGGAAAATACAAGTGGCAAACTAGCAATAAAAACCCAAGATATGCAGAGACAAGATTCAAGAGTAATCAACCCGTTGGGTTGGTGGCAATAAGTCCTCAAAAACATTAATAAATAATCAACAAGGATGAACATGATGTTTTTTGGTGCATTAAGAGTTGTAACTTACCCATAAACCTATGAGGAAGGGATCTCAAATACTAAGTAAGACCATTGTGAAAGAGATTCGATAGGATTTGAATGAAGTACCATGTATAGACAAAGTTGATTTGTTGTATACATTTAACTCCTATGGTGCACTGACCATGCTTGATGGTCAAAACTGACAAGTATTTTGGATGTTGTTTCGTATGGTCAGGATGAGTGGTTGAACCTAGTTTTTTTTCCCTAATCATCTCTAATATGTTATCTATCCCTCGAAATCGTGGTTCATTTATTAAGTTGCAGAATTGTATTGTATTATGGTTTATTTAAATTAACTATATGTTCATAATTGTTGAAGGAATAATTTATAAATACATTGTTACCATTATAGAGAGTTGTGGAATAAGAAATACTAATTGTATTTGTGATTAAAGCTCATACAAATATCTTATTTGAGGCTAGTAACCTGGCTCATTTAAAGTGCAATAGAGATAAAAAGATATATATAAGTGATATGCATTTATTTATGGTAGAATGTATAATCTCCACAACAAGTATTATTTTATTTTATGATTGATAAACAGAGAAACATTTTATTGTCCGTGCAAGTATGCCATACTATGAATAGAACTAATATCCTTTATTGTTATCATCATAAAACAAAAGAGTAATACATTAACATTATATGTATTTGTTAAAGGGTTTATTGGTTATTGTTTTACTCCAATGATTGACATAATAGTTCTAGTTACTATTAGTGGTTTGCAACATATATAGATTGTTATCGTGACTAGTAAGTCAATTGATAAGTTATCCATTGTTGTAATACTCTTAAAGCAATGGATTAAGCTATATAGTAAGTGCATTATAAACTACAAATTATAGAAGAAATTAATGTATCTTGATGTTAAATAAACAATGTGGTAACAAACTATTTTCATAAGTATTTTAGATTATAAAGGTGAAAACATTGCTAGTTAATATTAATACTATATATACTAAAATTCTTGATTACATGATAAGTGAAAAGAAATAGTTTAAATGTAAAATATGAGGATTGTTAATAGTCATTCTTGAACTAGAATGGATATGGAAACCCAATACTAAAATTCTTGATTACATGATAAGTGAAAAGAAATAGTTTAAATGTAAAATATGAGGATTGTTAATAGTCATTCTTGAACTAGAATGGATATGGAAACCCATAACCTTGACACTATTAAATGTATTTATCCAAATGAGATCAAATACACACATTATGCTATTTTAGTATTTTTTTTATTAGGTTGAACATGATTAATATGGTAAAACCATAACCATTTCAGAATTGACTGCTATAAACATAGACATGGCTCCCACTATATAAGGTGGACAGTAAATTAGATTGAGCTATCTAGTCAGCCACGACGTATTAACATGAATTATAACCATGAAAGTAGAGTATCAATTGGAAAAGTAATATCCTTATAATAATCAAAGAGAAGGAACAAATGTCAATTTGGAAACCCAAACCCTAACATAATAAACTCAATCGCATTGCAGTAAATTGAATAGAGATATAACTATAAAACAATAGTCTCTTCAATGATTTGGAATGCGAACTACTCGAGGGGTTGTATGAACTGTATACTTATAAGTTTTATGTTCCTACGGAGAAAGAAAAAGGGTATATCATCCTAGTTAGCATATGAAACTAGGAATCAAATTTAACAACCAAAATAATAGCATGCAATATTATTCAATATATTCATTAAAAGAGGGAACAAAACATTTATTCATAGAGACATATAATCTAATTCTAAGCTTCTATATTTATACATGCTATTAAATGTATATAAGATCCCTATAGGGTCAAAATAATTTAAATTATAGAGCCGACTATAGCGTAGAGAAAAGATAAATTCCCTATTTTTTAATTAGAACCTAAACCATGACTCTAAGTAAAGGTAGTATAATTGTGATAAAAAGAAATGTAAACTACATATGTAATGCAAGAGGGTGATGGGTCATCACAAGAAGGTTATTTACATGGTGTAAATATAAAATTTAAGAACTAAAAACTCATAGAGAGGTTACAAACTAAGTCTCACCATGTCGAGTTTTTATTCAATAGTCAAATTGAATTATATATAGTTACAGATACAAGATATCTATTGCAATGATACAATTAAATAAATTTGTATACAGTAAGGAAGGGAATGAGTCAAGCCCATGTAACTTACCCTCATCATATTTCATGCAATTGGTGGCTACATTAATCAAGCAAATGCCTAGGATGTGGTCTCATGGAAATTACTAAGAAGAGAAAGAGAACAATGAAGCTAGGAAGAAACTTTCAATAAAAATCCATTGAAGAAACCATTCCCTATTTCAACATACATCCCTGTGAATGAAGAGTTAAGTTCCATGGTATGTTATTATATTTAATCTATCATGATATAAACTCCCATGGAAACCTTATCGTGTTGAATATGTCATTCCATGCTAGCCAGGATTGCAGAACCGCAACTACTTTCGGACAAGAGCATGTAGAGACTTGAAAAAGTGAATGAGGGAAGTATCACCTAAGGAGTTGCAAAGTATTGGTGAGTATTAGAATGATGAGTAATTTCACTATACACTACAAAGTGTAAACCCTATGACTGACCTACCAACTCTATTCCTCTTTCATTTAATTATTGTTATTAACTAATCATCAGGAGTCCCTTTAGACCAAAGAAGGATAGTCACCCTACGACTTCAATTTATGTCTTGCAAGTGTTGAATTTATATAGAATTATCATCTTATGTAATGAAATGAACCCTCATAGAATATGTATTAATGTTATGTAGGATACATTGAACGCACGAGTTTGGTGTATATAAGTCACAAAATATATCATAGTTTTTAACATTTGATAATAGCATGGTGTAGTGAATTCCATGGGTTGGTTTCATGGGTTAGACCCCGAATCATTCCCTAATGGTAGACTCTTATAGAAATACCAAATACCATGAACAAATACCCTCACCCCACCTCTAGGATTGAATTTTAAATCAGATCAAATAGACTCTTAAAGAAATACCAAATACTATGAACAAATACCCCCACCCCACCTCTAGGATTGAATTTTAAATCAGTTCAATCTATGAAGTTGCGTTGAAGATTGAACCCCTAGATAGGATTGATCTCCAAAATATTTAATACTTGTATGTGAGGATTTAAAATATTTAAGTAGCACCTAAACTTAATCAAGGAAAACACATATATTATGATTGTATGTAAGATAACAAGAAATTGTAATTGAAAAGAGGTAAGGTAAAAAATCTAAAGTATGAATGTTAGAGACAGGATTTTGCCACATACAATGTAAAATGTTGGTGATTTTTTGGTCAATATATATATATATATATATATATATAATGACCAGAAAATCATTGCAAGTGGTATCAGAGCTGATGTTGCAGCACTTAGGAATGTTTTGAGGGCTTCGACACCAAAATAGAAAATACTATTTTATATAAACTAACAAACATAGTTTATATTTTCTTTTTGCATAGTAGAATTTTTTTATTTTACTAAGTATCATGGTAGAAGAGAATGGGATCACAAAACCAAAATCACCTGAAGTTGAGATATATGTCAATTTGGTCAAAGTGGGGTTTCCTACAGAAATAATTGATACCATAAAAAAGTTAAAAACAAAACTATGAATGTACAAGGAAGACACCAAAAGTAAAAAGGGAACATGGAGAATAATGAGAATTAAATGAAGCATTATTGCAAAACTTGAAAACGAACACGAAACCTAATAAATTGGGAGAAACTTCTAGTACCGTTGAAATAAGATTTTCCCCGAAGAGAAATGGTGGGTCAGATACTCCCAGCTACGGTATTCCTTCCGGAAGAGACTCTAGTATTGGGAGTGACTAAAGTGTCTCTATTGAACAAGGTTTTAATAACAATTAACTACGAAAAGTTAAGATAAATAAGAAAAAAAGTAAAATACAAGATAACTTAATTGGGGAAGTGAAGAAAATAAGGACCTCAAACTTTAACGGTGAGTAGGTCACCAGAGATGAGATAGAATATTGGTTTCTTGGAATGAACAAGTAATTCTAGATATTCAATTATCTTGGTAGAATGAAATCCAAGATAGATACATACAACCTGAATGGGAAAGTGGACATCTGGTAGAAAGACATGAAATCCATAAAGAAATTAAGGGAAAAAGATGTTACATGGAGTAAGTTTGAAAATTATTTTAATATGAAGTACCTATCCAAAATATATTATGAGACTAATACTAGAGAGTTATATGATTTAAAATTAAAACAAGGAACCATGGAGGAAATCCAAAATAAGTTCCTCATACTCCTACAATGCGTATCATACATTAAGGAGGAAAAAGTAAACGTATACCATTTTCTGAGTTTCCTTCCTTGATACTCCTGAGATAGGATAGAATTTGATCACCCACAAGAATTAAAGGAAACCAAACAGAAGGCATGTTTGTGTTATGATTAATATAATCAATGAACTAAAACATATAGAGGTTGGAAGGACAAAAAACTAGAAAAGTATGAGTATTGGAAGAAGAGTAACAAGCCCCCCTTTAACAAAAATGTAGCTCATGGTCATAAGGGGGACCATTATAGAAATTTAAAACAACCTTATTAGTTTGATTTTAAGGGTAACAAGTTTGAAGGTTTTCAAAATACAAAAGGAAGATGACCACAATGAAGGACCCTTGAAATGTTGGGAATGTGGTTATCGACATTACTATAAAGAATTCCCTAAGTGGAAAAGAGACAACAAAAATATTCAACTATGGCTGAGATGGCCAAAAGTATGCCGAAAATAAGTGCATCCCTAGAAAACAAAAAGGAAGATCATCAGTCAACCATGGTTGACATTGAAGGTCAACTTCATAACAGATTTGTTTCCATTTTAATTGATCTAGGAGCTAGTTCAAGTTATAATTCACTTGCATTGGTATAAAATTTAAAATTCCAAAAAATTAAATTTGGAAAGTCTTGGATAGTTTAGTTAGCTACCATACTATAAGAAAAGTCACAGATTGTGTTCATAAGTGTGATTTTTATATGAATGAATGAGAAATCTAGGAAGATATTAACATCAACCCTTACGGTCGTAGGATATAATAATTGGCATGGATTGGATGGAAAAACATAAAGCGATTCTAGGTTATTATAATAAAACATTGAATAGTGTAGATGGAGAGGGTCACCCATTTAGATAATGGGTATTCCCAAGATTGTTACAACCTCAAGAATTTCATCTCTACAAATTAAAAGGTATGCATAAAGGGTGCAAGGAATTTGTGGTGCATGTAGTTGATAATCAAGATAAAAAGAACTAACCTGAATTGAAATATTTCCTCATGTTGTAGGAATATAAATATGTGTTTCCCAAAGAAGTCCTCAGATTACCTATATGGAGGGAAATTAAATTTACTATATATTTGGTACAAAAGTGGTACCCACCTCTAAAACACCTTACCGAATGAACATTTTGGAGTTAGATGAATCAAAAATGAAACTCTATGAGTTGTTAGATAAAAAGTATATATTGCCTAGTGTATCCCCATGGGGGTCACCAATGTTATTTGTTAGAAAGAAAAATGGAACATTAATTTTATGTATCAATTATAGCCATTTAAATGAAATGATAATAAATAATAAATACCTCAGATAAATGATCTCTTTAATCAAGTTTGAGGCACAATGGTATTTTATTAGATTGATTTATGATCTGGATATCATTAAGTAATAATAAGAAATGAAGGTATTTACATAATTACATTCTGAACTAGGTATGGACACTATGATTTTGTAGTGATTACATTTGGGTTAAAAATTTCCATAGCCTCATTTATGTTTCTAATGAACATAATATTAAGAAAATACTTCTACAAAATTGTTTTGGTTCTCATTGATGATATTTTAATATATTGTAAATATGAAGAAGAACATAAAGAGCATTTAATAAATTAACTTCAATATTAAGAAAGCAATTGTATGAAAAATACATATAGTGTAAATTTGGTCAAGATAAAGTACAATATTTATGATATCACATCTCTAAGGATGGTAATGTGGTTGACCTCAACAAGATAAAGGCTATAATGGAGTAACCTATCCCTTAGATGTCTAGTAGTTCGTGGGAATGAATGAATACTACATTAGGTTTTGCTATGAAGAATATATCCTATGGCTTGGGGTGGACGACAATAGACATGATGATAGCAGAAATAAACCCATTTCCAAGAATTCTAAATATATAAATGAAACTAACACTAAGGGACAAGAGGCATACCTTATTCAAGAATTTTGAAGAAGATCCCCGTTGAGCTTTCAATCAAACTTGTACCTGTGGCTTTCCCTCAATAAGAACAATATATACACACATGATATATGTAAAGCATTAGAATATAATCTAGCATGTTACATTCCAATACATAAACAAAGTAATTACATCAATGGATAAGAATATTCATAATTACACATGCAATGGACAAGAAATGGATATTTCTATTTATATGAAGAGAGATACAAATGAAAACCTCTATCGACACCTCGTCGAAATCGAGAAACTGAGTCCCTCCACCCAGGAATCTACCACTTCAAGCATCCATACAAAGGAAAGATTACAAAGACAAAGGAAATCTTGGGAAATAGCACTAATGGTTTCTTTAAGGACAAATGGATGCATACTCAAATATGTAAGAATGGGGCACAATTCCACTATAGTATGTTTTCTCTCCAAAGTTATCCTCCTTGAATGCTTCATAATAGCTCAATATATAGCCCCTCAATGGGAATTGAATGGTCAAAATGGAGCGTTTTCTGTCATATAGAACGACAAGGATCAAGTCATTATTTACTTGATGGGGGGGGACTTCAAATATTTTTTGTTTTTTGAGCATAAATGTCAATGTATGCAGGTGACAGTGGTGCAAGGTGCATATATACGGGTTGTAGACTTGTGACCCGCGTATACATATAAAAATGTATTTTTAAACATTCCACGGGAGAATCAAGGTAATAATGAGAAAAGGGGGTAAAAGGGGGTTTCATAGAGACAGGGATATTCCATCAAAGCATCATGTATAAGGTGTGGAAAATCATGCTATAGTATATTTCCCCTAATGTGTGAGGTTAGAGGGATACATGATGGTCGAAATACATTATAATAGTATGAGAAGTGGAGTAATGAAGACCGAGGTAAAAAAAACCATCCACTCATCAGTATAATACAATGATAGATCTCTACACATGACTGCAGATATGAAGTATACGTAGTAGTACTGGATACATAACAGTACAATGGCCACGAATATGAATACTAGAGATATGTCATGAGTGGTCATCACTATGTACAATATACAGTAATGGAAGCTCTCCATACTAAATGAAGACATCAAATGGTACACTGAAATCTAGTCCCGAGAGTTGAAATATCATACATACTAGCAAGATCAAAGAGGTAGCATATATGGGATTGTTGGCTTTTCCCTCTTCCCTATCACTGGACCCAAGTTCAGACCCTTTTGTTCAGCACAACAAAGCCCAAGATATAGTCCTGATGGAGCAGATCCCAGTCATCAGCACCTATGACACAGATATCGTCTCACTCAAGATATCTAAGTTTTATGGGTAACTTCTAGAACCATGTTTCCACAGTTTGTGCGGGAGGGTATTTTAGTTCCTTGTATCTGTACCAAGGTTTTCAATGAATACCGGGAATGTGGGTTGGTGGTTTTCACTTATATATTAACACTAAAGTATGATTCACCCTTATCTATGCAATTCACTTAAACAGACAATGAGAGACAGTATAATCATATTCATTATTATAACACGCCAGTCATGTATTTAACCAATTACAACATAGTAATCAATGAACCATTTGTCACAGTAAATATGCACATAACTAAGCTACTTAACATTCACACATATACACAAAATATAATGTGGAAACCCATCCGGGAAAAAACCACAAGGTGCTTTTCATCTGGCATTGACATGACTAAAGATATGCACCTTTTATTTGCGCACAAAGCTACAAACTCTTTTCAAGATATTCTCTTCTATCTTTTACATAATTTCCTCCCTCTCATGCTCTCTAATCTTCTCTCTTATTTCTCTACTTTACTCCTATTAGCGATCCGCACACAACCTGGATTGAATCAACCTTCTCTACATGTATGTGCACATAGCTGTAGATACACTACTCTAATGCACTCACTTATCAAGAGTCATTAACCAAAAACTATCTATCTCTAGCTCAAGCGTCTTTTCCAAGAGTCTAGAGGCTTACTCAAAATTGTTGTATCTTTTGATTAGCTCAAAACCATCTAATCCATTTACAGCTTGGGTTCCTTCTTTTATATCCCTATTACAGAATCGATACAAATCCCATACATTCTTGTACAGACTCAATAACGACTCAATATAGTCTCTAACATACTCAGCTTCAGTCGTTATCCCATTTGACTTACTATCTTCAACCAATAGGTTGTCTTTCCTATTCTAGCAATACATTAAAAAAGGCACCATACGCCTTGTTAACAATGTTTTTGAGCTAAGTAGTTGAAGGGGTATAAATAAGTGTAAGGAGAAATAAGGTCTGTCAATTTTCATATCATTTGACCATGGAGGGTGTTCATAAGTTTTTTTCATATTTTTGGAAGGCTATTTCTAAGCAAAGTTCCTAAAATAATTGAAGGATTCTAGAATTTTCAGTTTTAAAAGAGTATGTATATGAGAAAACTTGTTCTAAGTTGTATATTGACAAGAAGTGAAGAGATTAAATGAGAAGGTTTAATAAATTATTGAATCAGCGGGAACAGGTTAACTAGAAAACACAATTGTCTATTGGAAGAAGAAGGACAGGTAGATCAATGGTCATGAATAATTTCGTTGATTAAACGTGTAGGGAGAAATGAAATTCTTAAATCAACAAAATGGCACAAAAAAGTTTGTGTTTCAATGACGGAGATCAATGACCATATCTGATCAATGGTGGAAATCCATTCTGCATTCTAACTTGCATGATGTAAATCACTTTTTGAATTTGCAGAATCAGTTAAAACACCTGCAGGTTTCAATCGATGCAATTGATGGTGACCTAGATCAATGGTGGAGATCAATTCCGTTGATCTAACATGCTCAAGAAAATTCAGGTTACAAATTTGCGGAATGGTGTAAAGGAAGTGCATGTTTCAAGGGTGTATATCAAGTCATGGATAAATATATGGCAGAGAATGATTCTGTCAATTGAACATGCACGGATAAATTCACTTTTAAATTTTTGAAATTTGGTAGGACCTTCAAACTTAAATGGATTTTGACCAACGGATGAGATCAATTCCACAAATTAGAGTTGCACGGAGAAAGGTCAGATTTGATATTTGCAGAATTGAGAATATTCCACACTTTTGGATGGTTTAGATGGAAGTTAAGATTATATCAACGATTCAAAATAGTTCCGGAAATCCAAAGGGTAGGGAAGGAAATTTTTGGTGGGACTGTGGAAAGTGTAAATTTGAAAGGTGATCAAGGGTGCAGATTTAAATTGAAAATGAATCTATGGCTATAAATCAATACAGGCATAGAAGTTATAAGGGGGATAGACAAGACCATATAACTGCAAATCAAAGTTTAAGACAAAACAATATGGATGACTTAGATTGGTGGAAGTTACAGATCAAGGATGGAGGTTTTTTCTGGTATCCAAAGTTGAATGAGAAATAAAGAGGGGTGAAATAAGTGGGAATAAGATAGTGTGGTTAACCAACAATCAAGAATCAAGGGATTATATTGAAGAACAACATATGTACAGGTGAGATTAGATTTGAATGAAAAAGATGCACAGTAAATATGAAGAATAAAATAAATAAGGACAAGCACATGGATTCAAACTATTTTTTTTTCTGAAGCATTGGAAAACGAGAATTCAAACTGTGCAGAAGGTACCACCATGGACAAACTTTGGAAACTTCTTTTAGCTGACCAGGTAGGTTCATTTCTATGTTGAACTAGTCTTTCATGGCTGAAATGGAATATTTGGAGGTTCATAATCTTAAGTATCAGAATGTTGAAGAATTTTTTGAAGATAAATATTCTGAAATTTTCGACACTATATTGCTAAATGATAATGTTGAAACCACCAAAAACAAGTTGAAAATTCTCAAAGATCAGGGAATTGATACTCATGGAGTATTCAATTCATATTTCTTTCATTTTCCCGTTGAACAAACCCGAAATTGTCCATATTTCATTGAGTCATGTGTGAGTAATTATTCTCCTTCTAAGGTGGTAATAATGGATACATCTAGGTCTAAAATTGTGTCTAGTAAATTCCCTTCTCATATGAAATACTTTGTTAATTCCTGTTGATTTTGTCCAAATTTCGAAAGAGTAAAAACAAGAAAACCTACTCCAATTTTTCTGAGAGTCTTTAGTCGAGGAAAAAGAAACTTTTTCAAAGCCTGGTCAAAACTTGATAGTCAGTTGTTAAATCTACCTTTTCCCATTGATTACAACCTGTTTAATGAAGAAACCTAGTCTCTGTTAACCTTGACAAGTCATTTTTTGGGGTTGGATACAAACAAATACATCACATAACCATTATTAAGTCTAGTGTTCACCCTTAGTACTGGCCAAGTAGATTCTGAGTAATTGAATTAGTCCATGCAGTCATCATGCCTTAAATTTGATGATTTTTTAGTTGAGAACATCCATTCTCAGCTAATAAACTTCCACAGGACAATATCTTTCAGATTTCAATATTTTATACTAGGGATGTTTTTAATATTCAATGAAGATAATTTATAGCTCCCAAAGATGGTAATAACAAGTTAAATGAGCAGAGATTATTGTAATTTTATGAATTTTTTCATGGCACCAGTTTATAAAGTTTTATTTCAAGAAAGATTACCTAGATTATTACTAGATATTAAAGAAACATTATAGTTTTCACCTAAAAAAAGAATAGGGGATTGGTTCCTATCCGAACATGGCACAGTGATTAGGCTATATGGGTTTGTTCATCAACCTTATATCCTACAAACATTTTTTACAGCAATAGTGTTTGCATTGAAACTAATTATACAAATGTTTATAGTTGAAGATGAGAATTTCCTGAGCTATAAGAAGACTTTAGAAAATAACTTTCCATGGAAAGTAGGTCCTTTGGTTATTAAGAGAAAATCAGATCTTACAATGATCAAAAGCATGCTCAGAGAAATGGGATTTTTAGTGGAAGATGATATTAATTATGAACCTCACCATATTATCTCAAATAGGAGACGTGCAAATAAAAATAAACCATTTGAGAATTCAGAGGTGGCAGGATTGTCTGAAGCATCAAATTGGATGGATTAACCCAAGGATATTAATAATGGTGATAATATGCAAGAAGATTCACTTTCATCTACACCAGGGAGATCTTCTTCTTAGCAATATATTTCTAGTATTGTTGTTGTAGCTACTCATGTCACTCCATTGGCTAGTTTTTCTGAAAAAATGAATAAGAGATATTTCTCAGAATCCATGGATATAGATGAGGATGTTGATGTATTTGTAACTTTGGAGTGTATTCACTTGTATATTTTATATGTTGTATTTATTTATATCCTGATGTTCCTATCGGGAGAATCATTAGTGTAATCAAGTCATGTAAAGTCATAGATGTTAACCCTCCACTGTAAGTCGGGGAAATAGTCCCCACATTTGAGGGGTAAGGGTTATTAGACTCTCCTAGTGAAGTTGACCATGGTAAGTAATTGTCAAATTGAAAACTAGTATAAATAGAGAGTGAGCCTCTCTATTTGAGACATACACTCACTCAACTGTAGCACATGACTGAGACAGGAGGAGCTTGCACAAGTGAGAGAGAGAGAGAGAACAACTGTTGGATAACATCTTTTTGTTTTTGGGTTTTACTTTTTCCATTGGTGATCATTATATCTCTGAGGAAGTTGTGTGGTTTTCTCTTTTATGGTTTCCTAGAGGAAAACTCTTTGTTTCTCTTGTGATTATTTCTATGCATGTTATTCTCTCAGATAAGATCCTAGATCATATTGATTAAATGATAAAAATCTAACATGGTATCAAAGCTAACCTGAGAAGAAGACATTGTGATGCTCCAGAATCTAGGGCTTCCATTTTTTTGGGTCTCTCTCCACATATCATTAGAAAAATGAGGCTATGATATTCTCCATTGAATGGCACATCTTTCTGTCGAAGCAGAATATGATTCTGAGCATTTTTAGTTTTTGACCTACCACTACTACAGGAAAGTAGGGATTTTCACAGAAGTGGATTTTTTGAGTGAGCCCAGCATAGGATTGCTCTCCTCCTGAAAAATAAAAGTTTAGAGACGAAGATAGAATTTTTTGAATGGGTATAACTCTGGGAAATTCAAACCCTAATTTTCCCCTGAACCAAAAAACCAGCATTGCAGAAGATCAGCTCTAGATCTAGTTCTGGCATCTCAAATTGGTAAGATATAAATATTTTGTATTTCCATTTAAGGTTCTAATTCAAGATGTATCATCACACCAAGATTGATGAAAAGATTGAAGGAGCTGAAAACTTTCGAGCATGGAAGTATAGGATCTCACTAGTTCTTGAAGACAATGAATTGGACTCTTACATAAGTGGAGAGGTTCTAGTTCTAGAGGGAGATGACACCAAGGCCTTACACAAGAAGAAATTGCTGAAGGCCAAGAGAATTATTGCTGATTCTATCAAGGATCACCTTATACCACAAGTGTCTTCCCTAAAGACACCTAAAGAGATGTTGGATTCATTGACCAAGCTATTCAAAGGAAAGAACATAAATCAGAAGATTACTTTGAGAAATCAGTTGAATAATGTGAATATCCAGAATGCAGACACCATACAATCATACTTTACAAGGATCTCTCAAATCAAAGAACAACTTGAAGTAGTAGAAGAAGAAGTGGAGAATGAAGAAATTGTGATGACCACCTTGAATGGTCTCCCTAGCTCATGTGACTCCTTCATTCAAGGGATTTGTGTTAGAATAAAGCTAATCACTTTCAGTAGGCTGTGGGAGGAATTCTCACAAGAAGAAGCTCAAATAGTAGCTCAAGAATAAAATATGGGAAATGAAGATCAAACTCTCATAGTACACACCAAGAAAATCATAAGGGACTATCATCATCCCAAAGGTAAGCATTATCACTAGAAATATAACCCTAGAATATCTAGCAGAGATCTATCTAAATACAAATTCTTTACATGTGATGAGAGAGGACACTTTTCCAGAGACTGTCCTAGAAATAAGAGTGACTCTCACAAGAAGAAGAACAAAATAAGACATCATGCTCACAATGCATAGGATGACGAACCTCCCAGAAAGAGAGTCGAACAAGAAAGTGAATATTCTTCAAGTGATGAAGAGTATGTTTTGATTTCTTCCCTCATAGAAACTGTCACACATGGAAGCAATTATTGGCTCATAGATAGTGGGGCTTCCAATCACATGATGGGATTTAAAGAATATTTCGTGAAACTATCCAAACATGAGTCACCCTACAAAGTGAAACTCGGGGATGACTACCAGTATCCCATAAAAGGTAGTGGCGAATCCTCCTATAAGCTAGACTCTGGAAAGTCTATGAAGATGATGTATGTATTGTTTGTACCAGGACTAAAGAATAATATACTCTCCATATATGCATTGGATGCAAAAGGCATGAGGGTTGCATTTGTAGATGGCCAAGTTGTTATGTGGCCAAAGGGAAAGACTATAGATGATGTAGTAGTGATTGGAGAGCAAGAGGGAGGCTTATACAAGCTAAAGGGCCAACCGGAACAAGCCTTGATCCATGATTTAGTAGAGCTAAGTGATCTATGCAATAGAAGGTTTGCACATGTGCACTATAGGGCACTACCACTTGCATGCAAGCTATTGAATGTATTCCATAATTTCAGGCAAAACATGAAGGTGTTTGCAAAGGATGTGTGAAAGGAAAAAATACAAAGAAGACATTTCCAAGTGGAGAGAGCAAGGAAAAACGAATCTTGGAAATCATCCACTCCGATGTATGCGGCCCGATGTCATCCAGTTCATTGATGGGGTATGTATACTATATTTCTTTCATTGATGATTTTTCTAGGAAGACATGGATATATTTCTTGAAAAGCAAGGATGAAATATTCAGTAAGTTCAAAGAATTCAAAGTCTTGATAGAGAATCACATAGAAAAGAAAATCAAGACCTTTTGATCAGATAATGGTGGAGAATTCACATCATATGAATTCAAAGAATTATGTAGAGAGTCAGGGATTAAGAGGGAGTTGACCACTCCATATAGTCCACAACAAAATGGAGTTTCAGAAAGGAAGAATAGAATGATTATGGAAGCAACAAGGGCAATTCTTCATGATCAATATCTTCCCATGCATCTATCGGCAGAAGCAGCTAGGACATCGGTGTATGTATAGAACCGTACTCCACATAGAGTACTTGAGAACAAGACACCTGAAGAAGTCTTTTCTAGAAAGAAACCAAAAGTCAGACATCTCAGAATATTTGGTTGTCTAATGTACATACACATTCCGAAAGAAAAATGGACAAAGTTTGATCCTTCAAGAAATAAGGGTTTATTTATGGGATACAGTGAAAGCTCAAAGGATTACATAATATACTTCCCAAGATTCATAAATATCGAAATCAGTAGAGATGTGAAATTTGATGAAGACTCAGCTTACAACAAATCCAGAAAAAGACCTATTATAGAACTTGAAGAAACAGAAGTACCCAGGATCCAAGATACAACTATGAAGGAAGAAACTCCAAAAGAAGATCGAGAAATAGAAGAACCCCAGGAACCTGTAGATCCACCCCAAGAGAAGAATCCTTACAAAAGGAAACATGGATGGGTACGAGAGGCTATCCAAGGTGCAAAAAGATATGGGGATCCAGAAGAAATGCATAGAGAAAGGAAGAGAACTAGTTCCTACTCTAGTTATGTATCCCTATTAAGTGACATAATTGATAAAGAACTTTCCAACTATGAAGAAGTGGGAGAAAAGAAAGAATGGAAGGATGCTATGATTGAGGAGTACCAGGTGATCATGAATAATGATGCCTGAGGTGTTGTCCCAAGACCAGAGGGGAATTCTGTTGTGACTTCCAAGTGGATCTACAAGATCAAGCATACTGTAGATGGCAGCATAACAAAATATAAAGAAAGATTTGTGGCACATGGCTTCTCCCAAAAAGAAGGAATAGATTATGAGGAGAATTTTGCACCTGTAGCCAGATACACTTCCAACAAATCAGTACTTTCTCTGGCTGTAGTAATGAAATGGAAGATACACCAAATGGATGTTAAGACTGCTTTCTTGAATGGTGTAGTAGAAGAGGAAGTGTATGTGAATAAGCCACTCGGTTTTGAGAAACATGACAAGGAGACTCATGTGTGAAAATCGAAGAAGGCCCTTACGGTTTGAAACAAGCACCCAGGACATGGTATGACAGAATTGAAAAATTCATGACTAGCTTGGGATTTACCAAGAGTAAAGTGGATTCCAACCTTTCCTACAAGGTTGAGGAAGGGAAGTCAGTAATACTCCTACTGTATGTAGATGACCTGTTTGTGATAGGTGAGGATGGGTTGATTTCTAACACGAAGAGGAAGCTTGCTGCCGAGTTCAAAATGAAATACTTGGTTATGATGCATTATTTTCTAGGCATGGAGGTGTGGTAAAATGCATATGGAATCTCCCTGGGACAAGGGAAGTATGTAGTAGAGATCCTGAATAGGTTCGGGATGATGGAATGCAAGGCCATGACCACACTTATGGCATCGATCCTGAAGCTATTGAGTGATGATTCATCATATTCGGTTGGTGCTATGATGTATCATCAAATGATTGGGTCTTTGATGTACTTGACAAATACGGGACCGGATATTTTATTTGTTGTGAACACATTGAGCCAATTCTTGACAAATCCAAGACATGTTCACTTGATTGTTGCAAAGCATATTCTAAGGTACCTGAAGGGTACAGTTGATTATGGGCTTAAGTATGAGGTGAAACAAAAGATTAACCTAGAAGGTTATGTGGATTTGGATTGGGAAATAAGTGCCATTGATATGAAGAGAAATTCAGGGTGCTACTTCAGTATGGGATCATGTGTGATCTCTTGGTTTAGAAGGAAGCAATCCTGCATGGCACTAAGTACAACCGAGGTAGAGTATGTCGTAGCTTGTTCGGTTAGTTGTGAGGCAGTGTGGCTAAGGAAGCTACTATATGATCTATTTGATCTCCAGTTGGATGTTACTTGTATATAGTGCGACAACCAAAGTTGTGTGAAGTTGTCAGAGAACCTGGTGTTGCATGACAAGTCAAAGCATATCAAGATAAAATATCACTATATCAGGGATATGGTGTAGAGAGGAGGAGTGAATCTCCATTATGTTGTGATGAATGAGTAGATAGCTGATGTGTTGACCAAGCCATTATCCAGATTGAAGTTTGAGTACTTCAGGGAGAATATTGGTGTTCTCTAGATAGAGGTTCCTTCCAAGGGGAAGTGATGAGTTTGAGATCCTTTCTGACATGGTGGTAGGATGTGTTCCTCCCATGGAGAGATGTAAGTGCTAATCCTTTCCAACATGGTGGCAGGATGGGCCTCCCATGGTCAAATGTAAGTACAGATCCTTTCTAACATGGTGGTAGGATGTGTTCCTCCCATGGTAAGATGTAAGTGCAGATCCTTTCTGACATGGTGGCAAGCTAGGCCTCCCATGGTATGATTTAAGTGTTGATCCTTTTTGACATGGTGGCAAGATGGGCCTCCCATGGTCAGATGTAAGTGCTGAGCCTTTCTGACATGGTGGAAGGTTAGGCCTCCCATGGTCAGATATAAGTGATGGGAATTTCTTACATGGTGGTTGGTTGGGCCTCCCATGGTCAGATGTAAGTGTTGGGCCTTTTCAACATGGTGGAAGGGTAGGCCTCCCATGGTCGGATGTGAGTGTTGGGCCTTTATGACATGGTGATAGGCTAGGCCTCCCAGGGTTAGATGTAAGTGCTAGAATTTTCTGACATGGTGGCAGGCTAGGCCTCCCATGGTCAGATATAATTGTTGAAGGTGAAGGCCTACATGGAGGCTATGCCTACAACCAGCATGAAAAAGTGTTGGCTCTTTAGAACTTCCTATGACGAGTAGAATTGAGAGATAGGACCATTTGATTGAGATAACAGAAGCAGTGATGATGATGATGATCTAGTGATCATCCAACTTTGATATATGTTCCAGTGATGAAGACTTGTGCTGATGAATTGTGTCAAGAGAATACCTTCCTAGTTAAGAGGGAGTGTTGATGTATTTGTAACGTCGAAATGTATTCAATTGTATATTTTATATGTTGTATTTCTTTGTACACTAATGTTCCTATCAGGAGAATCATTAATGTAATCAATTCATGTAAAGTCATAGAAGTTAACCCTCCATTGTAAGCCAAGGAAATAGTCCCCACATTTGAGGGGTGCTAGTGTTATTAGACTCTCCTAGTGAATTCGACCCTAGTAAATAATTGTCAAGTGGAACATTAGTATAAATAGAGACTGTGCCTCTCTATTTGAGACACACACTCACTCAATTCTAGTGCATGAGTGAGAGAGGAGGAGATAACACAAGTGAGAGAGAGAACAACTATTGGAGATCATATTTCTGTCTTTGGGTTTTACTTTTTCCATTGGTGCTCTTTCTATCTCTCAGGAAGATGTGAGGTTTTCTCCTTTATGGTTTCTTGGAGGAAAACTCTTTGTGTCTCTTGTCTCTTGTTATTATTGTTGTGCATGTTATTCTCAGATAAGATCCTAGATCATATTGATTAAAGGATAAAAATATAATAGAGGAATATACTTCTAGAACACCCCAAAAAAATATTGAAAAAGAAGGACAACTTGTACCAGTCACAAAAGCTAAAGGCAGAAATAAACATGTGAAGGTCAAAGGCCCAGCCTTTGAAATCCAGGAGTACACATTTGATAGCATTCTTGAAGGAGCTGCTGATAAATTCAAGTCCAAACTGAATTGATGGAAAAATATAAAGGTGTTGGGGAAATACTCTAAGGAAACATTGAAATTATATGATGAAGTGAGAAAATTGTCTAATCAAGATGTATCCCTAGTGACTATTAGGGATCAGGCTAAAAACACATTAAAGTTGGCAGTAACTACAGGAAATAAATTCGTTGAAATGAGGATGAATTTGAATATTCCTACTACTGATATGATACATTTACATAGAGAAACAGGTGATATCATTTATACTCATTTGTTAAAAGAAACATTGAAGGTGTCAAAGTTACAATATAGTAAGAAAAGAGTTGAATATTTACTCAGAAAAGAGAAGGTGGAGAATAAAAACCACTAGATGCAGATTAAGAAGCTTTAAGTGGAATTATTAGTGGCTGGTAGTCAAGCTTATAAGGGAGCTGCCACACATAATTTGTTAAAAGAAAAATAAAATGGAATTCAATTGCTAAAAAAGAAGCTGAATATCCCATCTACTCGGCTTATCCAAACTTTTGAGCTTACATAATTTGAAAAATAAAAAGAAGCTTTGAATGCTAAATTGATTGATTGTAAATCAAGGTTGCTAAAGTTGGAGGAAAAAGAAAAACAATGGGACAAAGATGTAGGATTTTGGGTTGAGAAACAAAAGGATTTCGAAACAAAAAAAGGAGAACTAGAAAAGGAACTTAAAAAAAAAAGAATAAGGAGCAGCAAGCACAAGTTATTTCACCTTTTGTACAATCTGGTGCATATTCTTTGTCCCAAGCCATGTCTCAGGTGAGTCTAAATAAATTAGAAATCACTGGTTTGAAGCACCAAAATAAAAATTTAGAAGACATAAATGAAAAAAAAGAGAAAAGGAAAGAAAGACATTGGAAGATAAATGTAAGGAGCTGGTAGAAAAGAATAATAAATTGGCAAAACAGGATACATGATAGTCAGCCTTACAGGGAGAAAAGAATCTTATATGGTATGTACTGATAGTAGAGGAAACCAAGATTGGGCCTTATTTGGATTTTATTCTTGACAAAGAGATTATTACACAAGAAGCTAGACAAAATGTCTTGATGGTAAAGCAGGTCTTAAATAAAAATCCTATAGACACAACTCATAATACAATTAGTTTTTTGAACAATTTGACATAAGAGGAAATAAGGAAAACAAATATCCAGGACAGGGTCTTTGTTATCACATGAAAAAGAAGAGTGGTGAATAAATATTGACATTTAGAAATAGTTCAAGAAAAATTTGAGGTTATGCATAATCAAATTAAGGAATTCATTGAACTTTTTAATCCTTTAATCAAAAGAGGACTTCCTTTCTTTAGGGAAGAGAAAGGAGGAATGTGGTCTCAAAAGGAGAATAATGACAGACTAATTAGTTGAAAATTAGATCATAGACAGTTTGATGATATGCAACAACAATCCTTGTCAAGAAAAACTGTGATTGAGAAATTAGCTGGAGACTTTGAAATGTTTTTCGACTTTAAAGATAAGTTTTCCAAATTGCTAGATTTCTCTTATTCAGAAAATGTGGAGCTTGGGGTATTGGCTAAGGAGATGATCAATCTAGATCTTCCAGCTACTGATCAATGGAAGATAGTTGAAAATTATGGGAAAAGTAAATACAAATTGCGCCAATGAAGACATGAAGAGCACAGAGATTTTAAAACTGAACATTGGTTTTTAGTTATTTAGTTTGTATTTAGAAGCAGTTATTATTTAAGAAGTGTCGATGACACATGTACAAGAAGTTGGAACTACTTTTAGCAGTTACTTATTTTGTTGAGCTCATGGATCAATGTATAAATACTTTACATTTGAAGAGAAAATGGTGCAATGTTGACCCAAACAGACTACCATGAAAATCTAATTTATGCAGATAGGATAATGAAAATTTTACTGATATGAACTAGCCATTATCTCATAGGACAATTGTGGACAAATTAGCTGATGAATTTGAGATGTTGTTTTCCTTCAAGGAAGAATGTGCGCAATTACAAAGTTTTTCCTACATCTACCACATAGAGTTACGCGTTCTAGAAAAAGAAATGTCCATGTTGGACCTTCCATCCCCATACCAATGGAATCTAGTGGAGAAGTTTGGGAGGATGAAATACACACTACATGCCTGAGCGTGACAAGGATCAAAGAGACAACTATAGAATGATCAAGCGAGCCAAAATCTTGAGAATGCATTACTGTTTTAAATCCAGCATGTGCGTTACCTCCATATTTTATGTTTTATGTAAATCGTGGAAAATATGTCATGTTAGAGTTTGTTGGAAGCTTGTTTATCAAAATGTAACTAATTTCATCCTTGTTTCAAGGTTGGTCTTGGGGGTCTAAGACATTATAACTATACCCTCAACAAAGGAATAAAGGTTTAAAACCCATGAGATTTTTTCTTTATGTAATTTTGAGATCCGTCTTTAATAAAAGTTGCATAGCTAAATGTTGGAATTTGAATACAAAGATTCACATATATTTATCAGTTACAGTCTGTTATTTCTCTTCTTTATGTGCATGTCCTTATTATTAATCTTTCCATTATGTTTTCTTTCATATCTGAGATAAATGTGTGATAGTTTTCATAATTCATACTTGGTTATGCTCTAGCTATCTTTTCAGATATTCACAAATCATTTCTACCAAAGTTAATGGAGAATTCATCTAGTTGGTACTCTGTGTTAAGGGTCTATCATCATTTCTTCCTTTCACTAGACCAAAAACATATCAACCATAACCGAAGTATTATATTTATTTTGCATACATTTCCCATGCAAACTTCTCTATGTTTCTTGATAATTGTGACTCCATAGCCCAATTTTCCCTTACCCTATTTCAACCACAACAATATCTAAATTTCTTTTCATGTCTATATATGGACTTGTTATATATATGTGAGAGTCCATCTCTAGAGAGGGAGAATCCAACTCCTTTTATTAAATTGGTTTTTCTGTTACCTCAGGGTTCACCTTCCACAACCTTGGGCATGATTCTGAGTGCTAACAAGCTGGCATCGTTGTTGGGGACACGAAAGTGAAAATCATCCCTAGGAGAAACAAAAGAGATACTAAGAAGAAAGGGTTTCTGTGGGCACATAGAGTCTCCTACAGTTGAATAAGGTTGTATATTTTCCTTGGTGACTCTACATTGGTTCTAAGCGAATTGTAGAAGGCATCCTAGATTCTAAGTGGCCACATACGCGAGGTAATTCTGACACTAAAATCTTACAAGGTGTGGATAACCCCAATAAATTGCTTAGAAATAAAGGAAAATACCAACTAGATATTTCTCAATTTGGAGATTCATCTACTCAATAATTTCATAGCATTCAATATTCTATGTGGGAAACCAATTTTGAAAGGTCACTATTAAATCCTAAATCAAAATCTGACTTGAAGAACATAGAATTAAATCCTAGTAGGTTAGAGTCATATATGCTTGATTATGTTTGGAAGAACCTTCAAAAATCTGGGAAAACTGGTGCAAGAAACCCTACTTTTTAGAACTTTCAGCCTTATATCCCACCAGCTGTTCAAAACCCTCCGGCATTCCAAGCACCTGTTGTAGTTCCAAATCTACCTAGACCAATGGTGGCCAGATTTGCCCCTTTGGCTTTGCCTACTGCATTACATCACCTCCCTCTGAATTATTCCCAAAGAATTACCTTGTATGATGGGGAGGGTATTTCATAGGCAGACAACATGTGGACAAGTTTGATGACTTCATTGATCTGGAAGAGGTCGATTATGAAGATGTTAAGATGAGACTGTTTGCACAAATCCTATCTGGGGAAGCCAAGAAATGGTTTAGAGACTTCCTTGCTAGATCAATTCTTACATTCCAAGCATTCCAAACTGCATTCTTAGAAAGGTGGGGTTATAAGAAGAGTCCATTACAAGTGTTTTCTCAATATAACAATCTCAAGAAAGGGAGTTTTGAATATTTCCATGAATTTTCAATCTATTTCATGAGAGTATATAACTCCATCCCTATTGATATCAAACCTATAGTAGGTTGTTATAGCTGATTTTACCACACATGGTTGATCACATATTTATGGCCTCCCCTGTCCCTCTGCAGACTCTTTATACCCTATGGACTTATATTATCCTTTGATGTTCCAAGATCATCCCTAAAAAACCCATGTTTATTGTTGTACGTGACTTTTAAACCTACACTCACATTGCCTCAGTTTTCTTATACTTGAGTCTGGATCCCTTTGTCCCTTTGGAGAACTTTGTGTTGTTCTTAAGCTTTCCTTTCTATCAAGAGATGGAGGATTGAGGTGGTGGAGGACTCGTTTTCTCCGGTTCGTAGATGTGCTAACAGAGGTTGTCATTCTTGTAATCTTTGATTTTATTAATAGAAATGTATTTTCCAGTCCAATTAATGTGCATTTGAATATGAATATTGTATCCATGGACATGTTTAATTTATTATACATTACTGAATATATATGCTAGAGTAGGTCTAACACATTATTATATGGCTTGCTTGTCTTGTTTGCTATTGTTGAGAGCGAATTGCTAAAGAAAGCGTGAATTGGAAAAGCTCAACAAATATCTAATTCAACCGTCCAGAACAAGGTATGATTCGATATCCCTCAGTGTTAGATGTTTTCTTTCTCTTTCATATTGGGAAATATTGATTTCTGATGTCTAGCTGTCTGTTGTGGTACACCCAAATCCATAGGAAGTTTCTCTCCGTAACAGAATTGGTGACTCCATTGGGGAAGTTCCTTGTTTTTGTTTGGGGTTGGGGGCACAATGTGCTTGATATTATTGACTTTCTCTCTATTTCTCCTCATTTATGTGTCTCATTTAGTATTATGTTCATCCATTGTCACTCCCATAGAGTGGTTTGACTCTTATCCTGTTTTTTACCTCTATTTTCTCTATATACGCAGGTTGTAGCTGAAAAGTCATGTACATACATGGGTTTTCCTTACCTAGTTGTGTACATATGCTGCTTTTCTTTAAACATCCACGCACATTCTCCCTTTTGGTTGATTTTTTGATGTGAGAAGTTTCTAGGTGGGTAGTGAGTGTGGCTGGGTTCCCCTAGGTTCTGATGTTGTCTATTGACTGCTTCTTTTGTGACCAGAGACCATTTTTTCATTGATTTTTTCTTTAGAAGTATTTTTAGTCATTTATCTTGTTGTTTTTCCATTAGTGCATTACTCTTTTTGTATCGGTGTCTTGTTGGGCTTGTGTTTTATACTTGTTGCAGAGACCGAGAGTTTTAAATGACTTTTATTGCATTTTTCATTCTTTTATATTCAGAATACAAAATAGTTGCATTCTTACTTGCATCTCACATATGGATTTAAGGAGGTACTTGCATTGGATTGCTTGGATGAGAGTTGTGTTTAGGATTTCATATAGGAAGGATTGCATTGACATTGAAGGAATATGTATCCATCTCATGTAGTGGCATACCCTGTTTTTCATTCTACAAAATTGCACTTGGAATTGCTTGTTAGGTGTGCATATTTACTTCACTGCTGAGTCATAACTTCATTAGTTGCATGACCATTTCACTTTGAGTAATAAAATCCAATTAAAATCAATGCTTAATCAAATTAATTACACTCTTTTCTTTTATAAGGTGCATCATCAAAAATAGGTTTTAGGGTCTTGGAATAGTTCATTGTGAGTTAATTCTCCAAGACCACTAAAAAAAACAAGTAGGTGTCTTTTCAGGGGAGAGTGTGAAATCCTTGGTATAATTAGTGTTTCTCAGTACGCTCCTCTTACATGAGAGTTAAGCACGAGGCATCATGAGAAATTGTGATTGGGATAGACCTTGGTCACTTTTGTGAGCACTGGAGATATTTCCAGGATCGTATTTGTAGTTAGGGGCTCTTTTGAGTTTAGGGCTTTGTTACCCTTCCCATATGGTCGATCCCGCCTGCGACTGTCCTCCCAACCATTGGTTACATTGGGGTGACCTTAGTTGTATTACCTAGATATAGAGGGGGTACTTGTAGAGCTTATTCTCTGAGTGTCTTGGCTTGGTAGGGGTCAAACAACACAATCTCTTTGTGCGTTAAAGCTGAGGGCCACTATAATTGGTTACATACCTCTTCTTGTAGTGTATGGGAGTCTTGATCCTCACCTAGGAGAGACATACCTACTACATTCAGGAGCTCACTTATCCTCCCCTTGGCTTGCTTGCATTTTGTTTGTATATTTTCTTAGAAGTATGCTCTTTGTGCGCTAGTTGGATTTTGGGATTTTGGTTACTTGAGTATATTTATGTTCTCTTGAGTTCAGATCCTTTTGTTTTTGGCATGCCTAGTATCCTGTCACCCATCCTTGTTCCTAGTATGGACCCTGGTGTTAGAATTGGGGGCATCATAGCCCCTTACTGTGCTCATGGTTTTTGGAATGGTCATATTCCATCCTCTACTCCATTTGTGGAGGATTTTTATTCCCTTCGCTTGGTATTTACACTAGTGGTCACCCTCACAGGGTGGTAGTGGATACATGAATGCTGGGTCTTCACCTTACATTCCTTCTTATGTCCCATCGTCCACCGCATTGTTTCCTTTGAATGTGTTGTCATGATCAATCCTTCCTATGTCCTATAGTATGGACTCTTTGCTGATTGTTTCCAACTGTTTTGGACTAATATTGTTGTCATGTAGGGTCCATGTTTTTGTACACACTCTCTGAGGCTTTGACCCATTCATGTCCATTTCAGGTATCATGTCTAAACTGGAATATAGGTTAGGATTTCATATATGCTTTCATTTTGCATCACCTTATGACCATTTCATCTTATCCTTAAGTACGAACCCATTCCATGATGTCACAGAACCTTGATGATGCTTTTAGAAGTGGAATTATTTGAATGGTAGAGCTTTCCCATATGTGGGTGCCCTAGTTAGATCCTTTATTGAATTTCGTGCCCATGCTAACATTTCTCCTTTAGGGTGTGGGAGTCGCTTTTTAGTCCCGCCATTTCCTTGAGAAAGATATTCATACTCCTCTTGAACTTTATGCTGGCCATTCCCTTAGGGCTCCCTTGTATATATCAAGTTGTAATTGCATTTTCATGAGTTTTTCTTGCCTTCTTGAGCTTTATGCCGGTTCCCTGAGTTTGAGTTATCAGCCATATAGCCCGATATTGTCTCATGTCTATCCAAGCAGATCCTTTTTACATATATTTTGCAACTTGATCATCCCTTTTACCAGGAGAATACATTCCCCCGAGTGTTGTTATCATGCACATATATCCTTGCATTGAGCATAGGCATGTTCCACTGCTTGGAACTAGTTTTCTTGTCCCTTGACACTCGTCTCCTCCTATATTTGTACTACAAATCACTTTTATTCTTTTTCAATCTTTTCAAAATATCTAAAAAAGTCCAAAAAAAATTAAAAAACCAAAAATTCGAACAGGAAAAGATGTTATCTTTGGCAGTAGTTGAGTCATGTCACCTTCGAACAGAGCACTGTATATCACATCTATTGGCTGGGTTATTATTTTGACTTTAGGAGCTATACTCATTACTTTGAGTTTATCTCCACCGATTGGTTAAGATTCCAATCCCCATGGAGCCTCTTTTGATGCCTCCTGTGTCACAGAGATGTCCCAGTTTTCATATTGAGTCCATCCTTCCTACCTTAAGTCACCATTTTCCTTTATTCTCTTGTTTGAAGGAAGTTGAAGCCTAAGTCAGCCATTCCTCAGTTATACTAACTTTGCATGTCAACTATTCTTGGTACTATTACTAAGTTCTTCTACATTATACAACATTGTTGAGTACCTCATGTTGGTTGATGGGGGATTCCTTAATGCCCTCCTTTCAAGATTCCATTCCATTGACATCGGATCATTTATTCTAGAATAGGAGTCTATATTCCTTTGAGTGCCTTTCGATTTACAGTCATCAGTGGTAGGTTCTATCACCATTGATAGTTTTGGGAATACATCAATGTCCCCTGGTCGATGGATTATTCCAAGTGTTTGACCTCAACACATCTATTCACACTTGTTAGATTGCACTCTATACCTTGATTCCCATTTTCATTATCCATGGGTGTTCTCATGTCGGTTAACAGTATACATCAATTACTGGTAATCAGATGATGGAATACTATGTTCAACCTCGATAGATCTATTTTAATAGTAGGACATGTTCTCGTAGTGGTTTGCATAGAATACCTTCCAGATTGGTGGAATTCCATGTATACTACCTCCTTGATCGTGCTAGTGTTCATGATATTTCAGCTCTTGTGATTTTATTCCAGTGTATATCAGATATCTTCAGCTATTATGGAGATCTTCATCCATTGTATATCTTCAACCATTATGGAGATATTGATCCATTGTACATATTCATCCACTTTGAATATTATGATCTATTGTATATTGTACGTGGCGATGACCAAAGATGACACATTTTGTATATCATGCCTATTCATGGCCATTGTACTCTTATGTATCTGATACTGCTCCATGTATTTGCAGTCACATGCAGAGATTTATCATTGTATTGTACTAATGAGTGGCTGGGTCTTCTACCTGGGTCATGTTACCCCTTTGACCTCACACATTAGGGGGCACCTATTATAGCTTATTTTACCACACATGGTTGACCACATATTTATGGCCTCCCCTGTCCCTCTGTAGACTCTTTAGATCCCATGGACTTATATTATCCTTTGATGTTCCAATATCATCCCTAAAAAACCCTTATTTATGGCTGTATGTGACTTTTAAACCTATACTCGTGTGTACACACAATGTTTGACCTCAAACCCACATACATCAATATGTGTGCATAAATAAAAATAGTTTTGTATTTTTCCTCATATGATTCTGAACTAGTTGGCTCTTGTCCTTCCAAATTCCTTGAGAAGGCTCAGATTCGACCCTTTATTACCCTTTTGGAGTGCTATATAAGGAACCCCTTGGATACATTGAATAGAGAGGAATTGAAGAGCAAAGAAACTATAGTCCATTGTTTCCTCAGTTTTCTTATACTTTAGTTTGCATCCCTTTGTCCCTTTGGATCACTTTGTGTTCTTCCCAAGCTTGCCTTTGTCTTGTGAGCTTGCTATCAAGAAAAATGGAGGATTGAGGTGGTGGAGGCCTAGGTGGAGGACTCGGTTTCTCCGGTTCATAAACGTGCTGACAGAGGTTGTCACTCTTATAATATCTGATTTTATTAATAGAAATATATTTTCCTGTCCAATTAATGTGCATTTGAATATGAATATTGTATCCATGGACATATTTAATTGCTTATATATTATTGAATATATATGCTAGAGTAGGTCTAACACAATATTATATAGCATGTTTGTCTTGTTTGTTGTTGTTGAGAGCGAACTGCTAAAGCAAGTGTGAATTGGAAAATCTCAATGGGGATCTACTTCAACCGTCCGAAAAAAGGTACAATTCGATATCCATTAGTGTTAGATGTTTGGTTTCTCTTGCATATTGGGAAATATTGATTTTTGGTGTCTAGCTATCTGTTGTTGTACACCCAATCCATAGGAAGTTTCTCTCTGCAACATAGGCGTTGCAAAACTCCACTATGTTGATGCTTTTGAAAGTGATTTTTCTTTATTATTGAGAGAGAGGAAATTAGTCAGTATTCCTGACATGTTTAAAGATGAATTAGAAGTAGAATACAACATGATGGCATGTGGAAAGATGAAGCATAAAATAGAAACTGATAAAAGGAAAATAAGGGAAGAAATTGTAGCTTTTATTTTTGCTATTGCCTCTTCCCGTGATATAAAATTTGAGATGACATTGAAGAAAATGGAGAAAATTATGGATAAACTAACTATAGATAACAAGCCACTGAAAAGGGAACAAAATGAGCCTCAAATTAGAAATCCAAATTTCAGAAGACCAAATCTGCCTCAACCCCCACAAATCAGACAGAGCGATATAAGGAATCCTAGAAATCCAAATGACCAACAAATACAACCACCTTTCCCCGAAAACTATGTTGATGGTGAAGGTGAGGCTGAACCTATTGAAGATCAAATCCATCATTTTGGTGATTTGGATTCTGATATATACCTCATAGAAATAGAACATAATGTATGCTCAAGAGGATGATCATAAATATTTTGAGGTAGAATCAGAATAGTACCAAAGGGGGTACCTAGATTCTATGGATGATGTGCAAATAAAGATTCAATTGAAGAATAGAGATGTTACTATCAATAAAGGAAGGTTCAATCCAAATAATCCTTCTAGCAGTCAATAGAACACCGATAAGAAAAAAGAAAAACAAAAAGAACAAATTGCATATAAAGAGCCTGTAAATAAAGTAGAAAAGATAAAAGAAGTTAAACAACCAACACTGACAGATCTGGAAAAAACCGTTTCAACTTTCAACCTGCAAACAAAGCTCTCAAAGGTAAAAAACTCCATCCTTTTTAATGAGTTGCTAAGAAACAAAGAATATAGAGACAAGATAACAGGTATTGTTAGGAATCAGAGATAATTTCAACCTGATATCTTAGAAGTGAATGATGATGCTCCTACCATTGTCTTTGGGTCTAAAATTGAAAATGGAGATGAGGATGAACTTCCCCCCTTTTACCTAAGTCTAATTCTGGTGCCTCCCATAATTTGATGCCAAAGGGAGTGGTAGAAATTTTGGGATTAGAAGTTACAAGACCATATAAATATTTTTACTCTTTTGATTCAAGGAAGGTAAAATGTATTGGACTGATTAAAGATATGGTAGTAACTTTGATATAAATTCCCTCTAAAACTATGGTAATGGATGTTATCATACTGATACATTCCTTCTAAATTTGGTGTGTTATTGTCAAGGTCATGGACCTCTAAATTAAAAGGAAATCTGTAAATGTTCATGTGCTATGCTACCTTTCCTATGGCTGGAGGGAATAAAAGGTTATACAATGAGAAAAGATCCCCATATGTAGTTAAAAGCCAAGACATACCAGATAATTATGCTATATATGTTGTTGATAGTGACTTGGGATATTTCATTTTCTTCAATGATGTTTCTCCCTGTGATCTTGAAATTTCTACACCTATTGAAGTTAAGGAGGAAGAAGAGTCTGCAAAGAAACAAGAAGCTTTAGAGAAGAAATAAAAAGAAGAAGGTCTTAGGAACATGTATTTTGATGGATCAATGACTAATAGTGGTGTTAGTGTAGGTGTGTATATTATTTCTCCCATTAGGGATTTTAAAGGTCTGTCTTATAAGTTAACTTTTGAGTGTACTAACAATGTGGCAGACTATGAAGCTTTATTGTTAGGGTTGCATGCTTTGAAAGATA
The DNA here is from genome assembly GCA_001517045.1 of Pseudotsuga menziesii. Taxonomy (NCBI): domain Eukaryota; kingdom Viridiplantae; phylum Streptophyta; class Pinopsida; order Pinales; family Pinaceae; genus Pseudotsuga; species Pseudotsuga menziesii. The sequence goes on from LPNX010624657.1 coordinate 135,302, forward strand.
TGGTATCCAAAAGGGTACAAGTCATGGGAGACTCGAAGCTAGTAATAAATCATGTAAATGACAGATATCAAACCAGAAATCCTAGAATGAGGGCTTATAGAAATGAAGTGTGGGATATGTTTGGTAATTATTTTACGGAGCATACAATCAGAGTAGTTCCTAAATATGAAAACACAGTGATCAACTCTTTAGCTATTGTTGCAGGTAAATTAGAAACTCCCACTACTGGCTAAAGGAAGTATAAGGTTGACATTGTAAACAGACCCTCCATGCTAGATAATTCCAAATACTGGCAGGTATTTGAAGATAATATAAAAATTAAGATATTTTTAGAGTTATCTGGTGAGTTTGTAAATACTCAGGTAGATAATGAAAATGATAATCTTGAGAAATTTTAATATGCCAAATACAATAAAGAAAGAATTACTAAAAACATAAAGTACAAAAACTACCTTGGGGAGAAGGATATAGTTCAGTTGAAGGGTAATCATATCCCCAGAGGCCTGATCCCTCTGTGGAAATTGAACCCAAGAGATAGAACAATTACACACAAAATTGCTAATCAAACATGCAAAATTCACACCAAAGGATACTGAAATTGGAGCATAACACTGATCTGTATTCAATAAGTGTACAATATCCAACCTTGTGAAGTAATAGGCTGCTGAAATATAACATTAAATGAGATAATCGAATGCACAAAGATGCCATTCAAAATATTCAAAAAGTAGGCTTACTAAATCTAGTCAAATCCTCCATAGGTGCATAAAGCAGTTTCCAAATCTATGAATATGCTCATGAATTTACTAATTCAAGTGAGAAAGATAAAGAGGGATGGAAATACAAATCATACATGTTTTTATTTGGATAAAATGAAGGAGGATGATTTGGGAAAAAAACAAGTCAACTACACCTAGTCTAGCTTTTCCTTTTGCCTTAAATTAGAATAAAACAAGGAAGCTTTTCAGAAAAAGCAGATATGTGCTTTGGAGGATCTGAATAAAGAAGACATGCTAAATTGGGTTTCTAGGATGTTTCCCAAGCACTCCATGACTCAGTTTTAGCACGTGTTGACTTCTAGGACTTGTAGAAGGCAACTAGCATAGAATGGAATCTAGGAAACTAGGTAATAAAACAAAAATAATTAAAATTAATGTCTAAGGTAGGTAACTATGGGTTGATTATTCTAACACCCCCCCTTAATCTTGAATTTATGATTAAATATCAGAAAACTATAGGGCCTAACAACAAGGCTTAGTGACCCGTTACATACTGCTTGTCCATACAACCAAGGAAAGAGGCAAAAACCCAGTGGGAAAATCCTCCCTTAAACATGGATAGGAAAAACAAAATTTTGGAAATATTGTCATCAATCATGCTTCACAGCATGATCAGAAATTCGCAGCAGTGATTTGAGATTTCTGAAGGTCTTCTCACAAAAAACTTTGGTGAAAATGTCTGCTACTTGTTCTGAAGATGCACAGAAGAGTAGATCAATGGTGCCATCATGCACAAGATGTTTGATGTAATGCATATGGATCTCAATGTGCTTGGTTCGCTGTCTCTGAACTGGATCATTGTATATTCAAATGGTGCTCTGATTATCACAGTAGATAATAGTTGAAAACTATGATTCGAAACCACATTCTCCAAGTATCCCCTCCAACCACAAACATTGAGTTGCTACATTTACAACTCCTCTATACTCTGCTTCTGTAGATGAGAGTGCTATGGAACTCTGCTTCTTTCCTGACCAAGTGATTGGTCCTTCTACAAGTATGAACACATATCTTGATGTAGACTTTCAATATGTGTTGTCACCTGCCCAATCACTGTCAGTAAACCCAATCAAATCAAGATCATATTTTTCTTTGTAGAAGATCCCATGAGTTCTTGTTCATTGAACAAATTTTAGGATCCTTTTGGATGCTCTCTAGTGGATCTCATGAGGATGATCCATGTATCTTTAAGCCACACTAATGACATAATATATATAATTTTGAGTGTGTGTAAGATAAATCAAACACCCAATGAACTTCCTATACAGTGTATTATTTACCATAGGAGAAGAACCTGCTTCTTCAAGCTTAACTCCTGAAAGGAAGGGAGTCTTGCTTGGCTTGCAATTTTTCATGTCGAACTTGCTCAGCAAATCCAGATCATACTTGGAATTATTTAATTTGACTCCATGTTGTTATTGAGCAATTTTTGAGACCGAAGAATTGGCTCAACAATCCCAAATCTATCATAGAAAATGTATGTTTCATTGCATCCTTCAAGGCGGAAATCTCTTTCTTTGAACTTCCATTTAGGTTGCTGCATGTAAATATCTTCAGTGAGATATACATTTAGGAAAGAACACTTCACATCCATGTGATGTACCTCCCACTGCTTCGAATCTGCAATGGCTAGAGCTATCCTTATGGAGTCCAGCTTTGCCAATTGAACTAGCTTCCTCCCTCGGGGAAGATCAACCAGTTCCCAAGTGTTGTTCTTCTGGAGAGAGCTGAATTATTCTTTCATGGTTGTTTTACATCTTGGATCATGTGCTGTATCTTCATATTTCTATGGATCTGATTCAACCATCAGATAGAACTTCTCAGCAAATAGAGGATCTTTCACACAAAGGGAACTCTCAAATTGAGATCTAGTCCTACTAGTGTCACTAGGATTTCCAGCTAGTTCCCAAGCTGCATGAATGGTATTTACTACCCATTTTGGTCTTTTAGGAATATTAGTATCTGCAATCAAATCATAATTATCAGACATATCGGAATCAACAAACTCATTAGTCTCTCCACTTACAATCAATGGATCTAGTGGTGAAGAAGACTCACCAACTTCAATTGCTACTAAAGGCTCTTCTTGGAACTGAACACTTATTTCAATGAAATATTTGTTACTACTCAAGTTTATCAGCTTGTACCCTTTTTAATCTTTAGAATACCCAAGAAATAGGCACTCTTGGCTTTGGGGCTGCAAATCCTTCCTCTTTTCAGTTGGAATTCTAGCCCAAGCCTTTGAGCCAAAAATCCTTAAATGGGTCACATCTAGCTTGTGCCCACTCCAAGCTTCGAAAGGAGTCATACCATCAAGTTTCTTTTGAGGCACCCTATTCTAGATGTAGGATGCATATTTTATATCCTTAGCCCAAAACTTTGGTGGCAAATTCTTAGCCTCCATCATGCAGGTTGCCATCTCCTTCAGTGATCTGTTCTTTCTCTCAGCAACACCATTTTGTTGTGGTGTGTAAGGGATTGAATGCTACATATTTACAATACTGAATGAACTCAAAATTGACATACTCAAAACCATTTTTAGATATGAGGATCTTGAGTTTCCTCCCATACTAGTTTTCAACCAAGGCTCTAAAGACTTTGAAGAGGTCAAAAACTTTAGACTTATGCTTTAGGAAGTAAACCCAACAATACCTGGAAAAGTCATCTATGAAGGTCAGTTCATATTTGGCTTGACTCCTGGACATATGAGGGAATGGACCAGCAATGTCAATGTGGATCAGCTCAAGAGGTGTAGAGGTTCTCTCATGACTAGCTTTCTCATACTTGTGCTCTCGGTGTTTTCCTAGGATACAACCTTGATAGACTCCCTTAGAAAACTTGATCTTTGGTAACCCTATGAACATATATTTTTCACTCAAATTAGAAAGATGCTTGTAGTTAACATGGCAAAATATTTCATGCCAAATCTTGCTTCCTTCATTAGCATGATTTAGAAGAGCAGAGGGGTTTGAATAGGGTAGAAAATGGGAAAACTTGTATACCTTGGAAGTGTGATCTACAACACCTTTTGTTATGACTTTACCATTCGAAATATCAGTGATTTCAACATAATTAGGGGAGAAGATGACCTTCTTTGGAGACCCAGTATGAGTCATTTGATACACTAATAAGAGATTAGAGGCAAGACCTGGAACATACAACACATTATTGAACTTACCATGGTCAAGATCAATCCTTTCCTTCCCCAAACTGTCAGTGAGAGAGTCATCTCCCAAAACTATTAGTGGACCTTTCAACATGTCAAGAGAGTAGAATGTCTCTTTTATCGAAACCATATGTCTAGAAGCTCCAGAGTCTATGATGAAGCTAGGTGATATTGATGTGCCAGCAACCAAGGCATGTACTCTCTCTTTGTCCTCTGAATTTGATCCTCCTTCCCTCTTCTTTGAGCAATAAGGAAGGGAGATGTTATTCTTCTCTAGGATTTGGGTCAACATATCAATTTTATTCTTCATACAAGAGCTCTCGAGATGATAGCCATTACTACAGTATGCGTAGTTTCTCATTTATCCTTTGTTCTTCTTCTTTTGGGAGTTCTTCTTGGAACCTTGGGGCTCCTCATGAGATTTGTTCTTGTCCCTCTTTTGCTCAGGTGGATTTTTAGTTTTTTTCTTTATTTTTGAATACACCTTTGAATATCCAACAACCAAAGCTTGGTCTTTGGAAGGTTGGATGGTTCCCATCATCACCAACTTATCTTGCTCCTGTGTGAGGGATTCCATGAACTCTGCAAGCTCAGGCATCTTCCAGGCTTGAGCTATAAACTTGGTGGCATGGAAGGTCAAAACAAAGACCGAATAGTCAATATCAAGCTTAGAGAGTATGGCTAAAACTAGTTGATCTTCCTTCTTTTCAATCCCACACTGTTTCAACTACAAAACAAGGGCCTTAAAATTGGAAAAGTAGAGTTGCAATGATTCAAAGCTACTGGGACTCAAGGATATCATCCCATTCGCAATTTGATGTCATCTCATCTCATATGTCTTTAAAAAAATATCTTCTAGCTTCTACCACACTTCATTAGGTGATGTAAATCCATCAAGATGGAAGAGGAGGTCTCTTGAAATGCTCAGACACAAAAGACCATAGGCCTCATCTCTCATGTTGTGCCATTTAATTTTCTCTGCAATTGCATTGGGATATGCCTCAATTTCCATATTCACCCTGTAGAGACCCTTTTCTCTCAACAATATCTCCATCTCAGCTTTCCACTCAAATAAATTGAATTGAGTCAAGATGATCTTCTGAGATTGGTCCATAAATAAAAAACTGTGCCCTCCAGTCAACAAAATGCGCTCCCAGTCAAGATGTCAAACCTACAATAGTAATAAGGAAGGAGAGAAATAAATATACAAAGGCTCTGATACCATGTGGAAATTTAACCCAAGAGATATAACAATTACACTCACAAAATTATAATCAAACATGCAAAATTCACACCAAAGGAGACTGAAATTGGAGCATAACATTGATCTGTATTCAATAAGTGTACAATATCCAACCTTATGAAGTAATAGGATTATGAAATATAAAATTACATGAGAGAATTGAATGCATAAATATGCCATTCAAAATAGTAAAAAATTAGGCTTACTAAATCTAGTCAAATCCCCCATAGGTGCATAAAGTAGTTTCCAAATCTATGAAGATGCTCACAAATTTTCTAGGTCAAGTGGGAAAGATAAAGAGGGATGGAAAGACAACTCATACAAGCTTTTATTTGGAGAAAATTAAGGAGGATGATGTGGGAAAAAAACAAGTCAACTACACGTAGTCTAGCTTTTCCTTTTGCCTTAAATCAGAATAAAACAAGGCAACTTTTCAGAAAAAAAATAGATATGCGCTTTGGAGGATCTAAAATAAAACAAACATGATAAATTGGGTTTTTAGGATGTTTCCCAAGTTCTCCATGACTCATTTTTAGCATGTTTTGACTTCTAGTACTTGTAGAAGGCAACTAGCATAGAATGCAATCTAGGAAACTACGTAATAAGACAAAAATAATTAAAATTAATGTCTAAGGTAGGTAACTATGGGTTGATTATTCTAACACCCTCTAGAGAAATTGTTTGACCAAAACAATGTCGTTAAGAATCTGAAGATGAAGCTTGCTAATGATGTTATTGAAGATAAAATATAGGGATCGGAGAGAACCCAAAGATCATAAAACTGTCAAAGAGCTTGCCTGTCAAAGAAAAATAAGATTATCTTAATTTGATTAAAAGGTACACTGACGTCTTTTCTTGGAGATATGAAGATATTAAAGAGTATGATACCTCCATCATACAACATACTATCCCTATAAAACCTAGTGAGAAACCTTTCAGACAGAAATTGTAAACAATTAATCCAATGTTGCTTCTTGTCACTAAGAAAGAGATCAGAAAATTGTTCAATGCCAAGATCATTGTAACTCTGATATTTTCCAAGTGGGTTGAAAATATGGTACCTATTAGAAATAATAATGGTGAAATATGACTTTGTATAGATTTCATAAATCTTAACAAAGTCTCTTTGAAAGATAATTATCCTTTTCCTAAGATGGAACACATTTTGCAGAAAGTGGTGGGGTCTGAAAGGAATTACACCATGGATGGTTTTTTAGGATATAATTAGATAAAGGTGTTACCTGAGGATCAATAGAAGACTTCCTTGACTATGCCATGGGGTACTTTTATGTATGCCAAGATGCCTTTTGGTTTAATGAATGCACGGGCCACTTTCCAATGCACCATGGACATTTACTTTGCAGAGGAAAAAGATAAATTTGTATTTGTCTACATGGATGATATCACTGTGTACTCTAGATATGATAGGGAACATATCAAGAATTTAGAGAAATTTATCTTGAAATATAAGAAGTATGGAATATCATTAAACCTCAGGAAATCAAAATTTGCATTGGAGGAAGGAAAATTGCTAGGACACATCATTTCAAAAGATGGTATAAAGATTGATCCAAAGAGGATCAAGGAAATCTTGAAGGTTGAAGAACCAAGGAGCAAAAAGGAAGTGCAATCCTTCATTGGATAGGTAATTTTTCTAAGAAGGTTCATCTCCAGTTTTGTTGTGATACTAATGAATATCACTAACATGCTGAAAAACGACCATGAGATTAAATGGAAAGTGGATGCAAGGAGAGCTTTTAGAGATATAAAATAGGCTATCACAGAAGCCCCTCTTCTGGTAAGTCCAAATTTTAGAAAATGTTTTTTAATCTTTTCTTATGCTTCTGATCACACTGTTGCTGGAGTGCTCTTACATAAAAATGATGAAAGTGTTGAGCAACCTATAGCCTTTTTTAGAAAAGTGTTAAGATATGGGGAGTTGAAATATGACATAATGGAGAAACAAGCGCGTGGTCTAGTCAAATCTATAAAATATTTCAGAGTCTATGTTCTTCATTCACACATATTTTCTTATGTTCCTAGCAGTGTGGTGAAGGGCATTCTCACACAGCCTGATCCAGTGGGAAAATGAGAAAAATGGATTGTCGTGTTACTAGAGTATGACATTGAGATCAAGCCCACCAAACTGATTAAGGGTCAAGGAATGGCAAAGATGATGACAAATTCCAACTTATAATCCTTGCAACTAAATTTCTTGACAAGTCATTCAAACTAGCTTGCCATAGAGGTGCAAGTAATTATTGATTTCTCCATATCTCCATGGTATTCTAACATTGTGTATGTGTTGCAAAATTTACAAGCTTCTGCAAGTTTAGCAAAACAAGGGCAAGGTGAGTGAAGCTAAAATATTCCAAGTTTTGTATTCTTAATGAATATCTATATTGTAATGATCCTGGAGGTGTTTTATTAAATTTTATTTTGGAGAATGAATCCCAACAGACTATAGAGGAGTTTCATAAGGGATATTGTGGGTGGCACCATTCTTAGAAACTAACAACAAACAAAATTTTGAGAGTTGGTTTCTACTGGCCCTCATTATTTTTTGATGTTTATAAATAGATCACTAAGTGACACCAATGCCATATTTTTTATGGTAAGAGGAAACTTGTTCCACTTCTTCTTAATCCAATATCTATAGAAGCACCTTTTCAGCAGGGGGGATTAGACTTCATTGGGGAAATAAATCAAAACTCTTCACCACAACAAAGATGGATTTTGACATCCACAAGCTATATTACAAAGTTGATTGAAGTAATACCTACCAGGAGGGCTACTAATATTCTAACATTGTGTATGTGTTGCAAAATTTACAGGCTCCTGTAGGTTTAGAAAAACAAGGGCAAGTTCAGTGAAGCTAAAAGATTCCAAGTTTTGTATTCTTAATGAATATCTATATTGGAATGATCCCGGTGGTGTTTTATTAAATTTTATTTTGGAGAATGAATCCCAACATACTATAGAGGAGTTTCATAAGGGATATTGTGGGTGGTACCATTCTTGGAAAGTAACAATTTTTTTTTTTTTGAGAGTTGGTTTCTACTGGCCCTCATTATTTTCTGATGTTCATAAATATATCACTAAGTGACACCAATTACATATTTTTGATGGTAAGAGGAAACTTGTTCCACTTCCTCTTAATCCAATATCTGTAGAAGCACCTTTCCAGTAGGGGGATTAGACTTCATTGGGGAAATAAATCCAAACTCTCCACGACAACATAGATAGATTTTGACAGCCACAAGCTATTTTACAAATTTTATTGAAGCAATACCTACTAGGAGGGTTGCTAGTATTCTGACATTGTGTGTGTGTTGCAAAATTTACAGGCTCCTGCAGGTTTAGAAAAACAAGGGCAAGGTCAGTGAAGCTAAAATATTCCAAGTTTTGTATTCTTAATGAATATCTATATTGGAATGATCCTGGTGGTGTTTTATTAAATTGTATTTTGGAGAATGAATCCCAGCAGACTATAGAGGAGTTTCATAACGGATATTGTGGGTGGCACCATTCTTGGAAAGTAACAACAAACAAAATTTTGAGAGTTGGTTTCTACTGGCCCTCATTATTTTTTGATGTTTATAAATATATCACTAAGTGACACCAATGCCATATTTTTTTATGGTAAGAGGAAACTTGTTCCACTTCCTCTTAATCCAATATCTGTAGAGGCACCTTTTCAGCGGGGGGGATTAGACTTCATTGGGGAAATAAATCCAAACTCTTCATGACAACATAGATGGATTTTGACAGCCACAAGATATTTTACAAAGTTGATTGAAGCAATACCTACTAGGAGGGCTACTGGTGCAGGGATTATGGGTTTTTGGAAGAAATTTTTTTGGCTAGGTTTGGGTACCCCAGGAGGATTGTGACAAACAATGTAGCAACTTTCAAGTCTAAGAAGATGATTAATTTTTGTCGCAATTATCATATCATCCTCAACCATTCTACTACCTACTATCCACATGGGAATGGGCTAGTAGAATATTCAAATAAAATCCCGGTAATGATTAGTAAGAAGTTGTTGGAAGATAACAAGAGATCCTGACATACAAAGCTGAAATATGCTTTGTGGGCTGACAGAATCAACAAAAAAAGGGAAATTGGAATGCCACCATTATAGTTAGTATATGGAGCTGAAGTACTTTTTCCATCATCCTTGGGCGTGCCAGTCATGAGGTTGTTGCGGGAACAACTAAATGAACCAAATCATATGCATAGAAGAATCAATCAAATCATAGAATTGAATGAGTTAAGGGACAAATCCTATGGAAAAGTACAGATACAACAAGAAAAAATGAAGAATACTTTTGATAGGAAGGTCAAATAGGAGAAATTCTTGGTTGAATGTTTAGTTCTGAAGTGGGATTCCCCTAAGGAAGATAAGCATGGAAATTTTGATCACATGTGGCTTGGTCCCTTACATCATTGCAAAATATAGGGGAGAGAATGCTTTCATTCTGCAGTCTCAGGATGGATCTCACTTGAAAGGAGGTCCAGTAAATGGAATATTTCTCAAGCATTTTTTGACCTGAAGGGAAGAGGTAAACTTATGTATCATAGTTGTATATATTTCTTTATTTTCAAACAGTACAAATGGTGGGCCAAAGGATTTGAATCTCGAAGAGAAGGCCCTAAGATATAGAGGGGTATCCATGTTCCCTTTTCTTTGTTTTTTGTTTATATAAAAAACAAAAATAAAAAGTTCTGAAGTATGAAATATGGGGAGTCACCTAATAGATTCGACACCTAGTCTTTGAGGTTCTTTGCTACCTTACAGGGAGGATAGAATCCCTAGTTGGAGCCACTTGTTAGCACTATTTTCATTCTAAGTATATGGAGAGGTATAAAACGGTGCAAGGAGAAATAAGGTCTATCAATTTTCATATCATATGACCATGGAGGGTGTTTATAAGTTTTTTGCATATTTTTCGAAGGTTATTTCTAAGCAAAGTTCCTAAAATAATTGAAGGATTCTAGATTTTTCAGTTTTAAAAGAGTACGTGGATGAGAAAACTTGTTCTAAGTTGTATATTGATAGGAAGTGAAGAGCTTAAATGAAGAGGTTTAAGAAATTCTTGAATCAGTGGGAATAGGTTAACTGGAAAACACAATTGTTTGTTGGATGAAGAAGGACAAGTAGATCGACAGTCATGAATAATTTCATTGATTAAACATGTAGGGAGAAATGAAATTCTTAAATAAGTGAAATGGCATAAAAAGGTTTCTGTTTCAATGGCGAAGATCAATGACCAGATATGATCAATGGTGGAAATCCTTTCCAGAATTCTAACTTGCACGATGTAAATCACTTTTTGAATTTGTGGAATCGATTAAAACACCTATAGGTTTCAATGGCTGATATTGACAGTGACCTAGATCAATGGAGGAGGTGAATTCCATTGATCTAAGATGCTTGGGAAAAGTCACTTTCCAAATAAGCGGAATGGTGTAAAGGGAGTGCATGTTTCAATGGTGGAGATCAAGTCAGAGATAAATCCATGGCGGAGAATGATTCCTTTGATTTAACATGAGCAGAGAAAATCACTTTTAAAATTTGCGGAATTTGGTAGGCCCTTCAAAATTGAACAGTGGAGATTAAAGGGAGATTTTGATCGAGGGACAAGATCAATTTTGCAAAGTCTTCATGGTGAAAGGTCATAGTTGAAATTTGTGGAATTGAGTATATTCCACACATTTCGATGGTTCAGATGGAAGTTAAGATTATATCAACGATTCAAAATAGTTCCACCAATCCAAAGGGTAGGGAAGGAAAGTTTTGGTGGGAGTGCCAAAAGTGTACTAAATTTGAAAGGTGATCTAGGGTGTAGATTTAAGTTGAAAATGAATCTATGGATATAAATCAATATAGGCATAGAAGCTATAAGGGGGATAGATAAGGCCATATAGCTAAAAATCAAAGTTTAAGACAAAACAAAATGGGCGGCTCATATTGGTGGAAGTTGTGGATCAAGGATGGAGATTTGTTCTGGTATCCAAAGTTTCATGAGAAATAAAGAGGGGTGAAAAAAGTAGAGATAAGATAGTGTGGTTAACCAAAAATCAAGAATCAAGGGCTTATATTGAAGAACATCATATCTACGGGTGAGATTAGATTTGAATGAAAAATATGCATAGTCAATATGAAGAATAAAATAATATAAGTACAAGTAGGTGGATTCAAACTATTTTTTTCTAAAGCATTGGAAAACGAGAACTCAAACTATGAAGAAGGCGCCACCATGGACAAACTTTGGAAACATTTGTCAGTTGACCATGTAGGTTCATTTCTCTGTTGAACTAGTAATTCATGGATGAAATGGAGGTTCAAAATCTTGAGTATCAAAATGTTGAATAATTTCTTGAATATAATGATTTAGAAATTTTCGACACTATCTTGCTAAATGATAATGTAGAAACCACCAAAAACAAGATGAAATTATCAAAGATCAAGGAATTGATACTCATGGAGTATTCAATTCATATTTCTCTTATTTTCCCATCGAACAAACCCCAAATTGTCCAGAGTTCGTTGAGTGGTGTGCTAGTAATTATTCTCCTTCTAAGGGGGTAATAATGGATGCATCTAGGTATAAAATTTTGTGTCCAGTAAATTCCCTTGTCATCCAAAATACTATGTTAATTCCTGCTGATTTTGTCCAAATTTTGAAAGAGTACAAAGAAAAAAACCTATTGCAATTTTTCTGAGAGTCTTCAGTCGAACAAAGATAAAAAAATTTCAAAGCATGCTCAAAACCTGATAGTCAATTGTTAAATATTCCTTTTCCCATTCATTACAACCTTTTTAATGAAGAAACCCAGTCTCTGTTAAACTTGGCAAGTCAGTTTTTGGGGTTGGATACAAACAAATATATCACATAACCCTTATTAAGTCTAGTGTTCACCCTCAGTACTGGTCAACTAGAGTATGAGAAATTGATCTAGTCCATGCATTCATCATTCCTTAAATTTGATGATTTTTTAGTTGAGAACATCCATTCTTAGCTAATAAACTTCCATAGGACAAGATAATCCATATTTCAATATTTTTTGCTAAGGATGTTTTTAACATTCAATGAAGATAATTTACAACTCCCAGAGATGGTAATAACAAATGAAATGAGTAGATATTATTGTAATCTTATGAATTTTCTCATGGAACCAGTGTATAATGTTTTATTTGAAGAAAGATTACCAAGAGTATTACCATAGATGAAAGAAACATTACATTTTTCACCTAAAAGAAGAATAGGGGATTGGTTCATGTCCAAACATAGTGATTAGGGTATATGGGTTTGTTCATCAACCCTATATTGCATTGGAACTAATTAGACAAAGGTTGATAGTTGAAGATGAGAATTTCCTGAGCTATAAGAAGAATTCAGAAATTAAGTTTCCATGGACAATAGGTCCTTTTGTTATCAAGAGAAAATCATCTCTTCCAATGATCGAAAGAATGCTCAGAGAAATGGGATTTTTAGTGGAATCTTCGATTAATTATGATCCTCACCATATTATCTCAAATAGGATACAAGCAAATAAAAATAAACCATTTGAGCACTTTGAGGTGGAAGGGGTGTCTAAAATAGCAAATTGGATGGATTACCCCAAGGATATTAATAATGGTGAGAATATGCAAGAAGATTCACTTTCATATTCAATAGGGAGCTCTTCTCCTCAGCAAGATATTTCTAGTATTCTTGTTGCATCTACTCATGTCACTCCATTGGCTAGTTTTTCTGAAAAAAAATGAATAAAAGAAATTTCTCAGAAGCCATGGATATAGATGAGGAAGATACTGCTAGAACACCCAAGAAGAAAAATATTGAAAAAGAAGGGCAACTTGCACTAGTCACAAAATCTAAAGGAAGAAAGAAACATGTGAAGGTCAAAGGCCCAACCTTTGAAATCCAAGAGTACACATTTGATAACATTCTTGAAGTAGCTGTAGATAAATACAATTCCAAGAATGAATTGATGGACAAATATAAAGGTGTTGGGGAAAAATATTCTAAGGAAACATTAAAATTATATGATGAAGTGAGAAAATTGTCTAGTCAAGATGTACCCCTAGTGTCTGTTAGGGATCAAGATAAAAACACATTAATTTTTGCAGTGACTACAGGAAATAAAGTGGTTGAAATGAGGATGAATTTGAAGAATATTCCTATTACTGATATGATACATTTACACTGATATCATTTAAATTTATTTGTTAAAAGAAACATTGCAGCTGTCAAAGTTACAATCAATTAAGAAAAGAGTTGAATATTTACTCAGAAAGGAGAAGGTGGAGAATAAATCCCACCAGACGTAGATTAATAAGTTTCAAGTGGAAATATTGGTGGCTGACAATTAAGCTGATAAGGGAGCTGCCACACATAAGTTGTTAAAAGAAAAAGAAAATCCAATTCAATTGTTAAAAAAGAAGTTGAATATCCAATCTACTCAGCTTATACGAACTTATGAGATGAGAGAATTTAAAAAAGAAAAATAAGCTTTGAACACTGAATTGATTGATTGTATAACAAGTTTGATGAAGTTGGAGGAAAAAGAAAAACAAGGGGAAAAATATGCAGGATTTTGGGCTGAGAAAGAAAAGGTTTTTGAAACAAAACAAGAAAAACTAGAAAAGTAACTAAAAGAAAAGAATAAGGAGCAGCAAGTGCAATTTATTTCACCTTTTGTACAATCTGGTGCAGATTCTTTGTCCCAAGCTATGTCTCAAGCAAGTCTAAAAAATTTAGAAATCACTGGTTTTAAGAACCAAAACAAAAATTTAGAAGACATAGCTGAAAAAATACAAAAGGAAAGAAAGACATTGGAAGACAAATGTAAGGAGCTGGTACAAAAGAATAATAAATTGGCAAAACAAGTTATAGGATAGTCAACCTTACAAGGAGAAAAGTATCTTCTCTGGGATGTACTGATAGCAGAGGAAACCAAGCTCAGGCCTTGTTCGGATTTTATTCTACACAAAGATATTGTTACAGAAGCATCTAGACAAAATGTCTTGATGGTAAAGTAGGTCTTAAATAAAAATCCTATAGACACAGCTCATAATGCAATCAATTTTTTGAACAATTTGACAGAAGAGGAAATAAGGAAGGAAAATATCAAGGATGGGGTCTTGGTTATCACATGGGAAATAAGAGTGGTGAATAAATATTGACATTTAGAAACAATTCAAGAAAAAATTGAGGTTCTGCATAATCAAATTGAGGAATTCATTGAACTTTTTTATCCTTTATTCAAAAGAGCACTTCCTTTCTTTTGGGAAGAGAAAGGAGAATGTGGTCTCAGAAGGAGTATAATGACAGACTAATCAATTGCATATTATATCATAGATAGTTTGATGATATGCAGCAACAATCCTTGTCGGGAAAAACCTTGATAGACAAATTAGCTGGAGACTTTGAAATGATGTTCGACTTTAAAGCTATGTGTTCCAAATTGTCAGATTTCTCTTATTCAAAAAATGTGTTAGCTCAAGGTATTGTCTAAGGAGATAATCAATCTGGATCTGCCAGTTACTGATCAATAAAATATAGTTGAAAATTATGGGAAAAGTAAATACAAGCTACTTCAATGAAGACAAGAAGATCACAGAGATTTTAAAACTGAAGATTGGTTTTTAGTTATTTAGTTTGTATTTAGAAGTAGCTATTAGTTAAGAAGTGTCGATGGCACATGTAAAAGTAGTTGGAAATACTTTTAGTAGTTATTTATTTTATTGATCCCATGGAGCAATGTATAAATACTTCTACATTTTATGAGAAAAGGGTGCAATGTTGACCCAGACTGAGTACCATGAAAAGCTAATTTCCTGCAAATAGGATAATGAAAATTTTATTGATATGAACCAGTCATTATTTGTAGGACAATTGTAGACATATTAGCTGATGAATTTGAGATGGTGTTTGTCTTTAATGAAGCATGTGCACAATTACAAGGTTTTTCCTACATCAACATCTTAGAGTTATGCATGCTGGAAAAAGAAATGTCCATGGTGGACCTTCCATTTCTAGACCAGTGGAAGACAGTGGAGAAGTTTGGGAGGAGGAAATACACACTACATTCTTGATCATGACGAGGATCAAAGAGATATTTGTAGAATGATCAAGCGAGCAAGAATATTGAAGAGGCGTTTCTGTTTTAAATCCAGCATGTACGTTACCCCCATATTTTTTGTTTTATGTAAATTGTGGAAAATGTGCCACGTTAGAGTTTGTTGGAAGTTTGTTTCTCAAGTTGTAACTAATTTCGACGTTGGTATAGGGTGTCTAATACACTATAAGTATACCCTCAATGGAGGAATAAAGGGTTGAAACCTGTGAGACTTTTGCGTTATGTAATTTTGAGATCTGTCTTTAATAAAAGTTGCAGAGCTAAATGATGGCCTTTGAATGCAAATATTCATGTATATTTCTCAGTTATAGTATGTTATTTCTCTTCTTTATGTGCATGTACTTCTTGTTAATCTTTCCATTATGTTTTCCTTCATATAAGAGATAATTGTGTGATAGTTTTTAGAATTCATACTTGGTTATGCTTGTTAACCCAAAAAATCCCTCACTAAGCTCTACATGGCCTACACCACCCAAGGACACCCATGCACGACCTTCGTATCACCCCATTAGACCCCCACACCCTCAAAAATGCTTAAAAATAAGTAAAAGGGCTTAAAAACCCCAAAAGGGAGCCTAAATAGCTCTCCTAGGGGCTAAAGCCTCCAAAAAGGGGCTAAAACCCCTAAAAGGAGCCTAAAACCCTAAAAGGAGCTAAAGTTAGGGTGAAAGGGACTAAAATCCCAAAAAAGGGGCTAAAGCCCTGACCAAGGGCTTAGAACCCTAAAATTACTATTAAAGGAGGGGTGGGGTCACTCTCAACATGACACTTCCCTTGCATACTGTTATGTTTCCCATGGATGCCTTGACACCCTTTGTCTCTCAAGCCACCCACATCCCTCCTCTCATCCATTCATTCCTCCATTGAGCCATAGCTCCTCCATAGCCAAGAGAGAGAGAGAGGTGCTTCTTCCAGCCAAGCCATGGTGGCCCATTGCACCAAAGAGAAGGTATACCATTGTTTGCTTATGTATTTGTTTTAGTAGATTAGATGTTTTCTGACCCATATTTGCTTGTAGGTTTGTTTCTTAATTTTTTGTGTAGGTTTTTTGTTCCTAATAGTTGTTAGTAGGTAGCTAGAGTTAAGCCCTAACCTTGTTTGCAGAGGGGCTTCTGGCCGTTTCTTGTCTTTCAACTCTTTCTTGCTTTCTGTTCATTTGTTTTCTACATTTCCATACAGGAACCTACCCTTCCATCCTATAGACGGAAGGGAGCCATTCCCACCTTGTAGCAAGGGATAAATCCCTGCTATAGAACTGGCGACCATACTAGGTCGATCCCACAGGATCCCTGGGTCTGTTTTTTAAATTTCAAGTTTTATTTCAGTTTGTGCCCTAGGTTAAAATTTATTTTCAATTCTAGTTTAAATTCTATTTATTTTCAGTTTCTGTTGTTTTCGAAGCCTCTGTAAGGAAAATACGAGTCCATTTGGCCACAGTACAGGTTACTGTCGGAAGGATCTGACTCAGGATAAAAGAAAAACCCCAATCCGGAGTAGGTCGCACTTATCGGGCCTAAACTAGGGACCAAGTCACTCATTTAGGCCTCACAGGTGCGACCAGGTCACCCTTTTCCCCCCGAAAGGTGTGACTTCCTTCAGAAAGACAAACAACTTCTTTCTGTGAAATATGTGCGACCCCCTTACCTGTTTCTGGAAAAATTTGGCTACCCCCTTGCCACATTTGACCCAAAACATGCGACCTGTCGCTTAGAAGTTGATTTTCAATAACTATGGACTGTTAGTGTAGCTCAGCTGCCTCTGTCCAGCACACTTGTTGAATTCTGTTTCTATTTTAGTTTACTGCAATTTCATTCACAGAATTAAGTGTAAATTTTAAAAAAAATTATGGGTTAATGAATCTAACCTAACTAAAACTGACCTAAAATCAAGAATCGTGCTTACCCTTCCTCCTCTATCCAGTCATCACCCTTCCGGGTATTCTAGGATAAGACGAAGGGAACAGCTCATATAGTAATAGGCCCTTTAGCCAATATTGTTCAAAACCATTAAAAACAGATGACTTGGAAGGTAGAGGGGGTAGAGAAGGAGGGCTTCTCACGGTGCTAAGTGTCCTCCCTATGGACCAACCTTGCATATGGGAGGTGACCTATGGATATACATATGGGCTTAGTCCCATTGTGTTGAGAGCCCAGCACCTTCTCCTGGTTGAAGAAGAATATAGGTGTAAGGTAGTCACCTAGTTAGGCTATCACAATTCAAGGTAAAAAATGGTATCTGTCTACAACATTTTTGTTTATTTACTACTTTCATTTACAATGATATGGACTCTATGACATATTCATAAACCACTTGCAGCAACCTGATAATAGAAAAATAGAAATATACATACACCATACCACATAAATCAACCCAACTTAGTTCATGACGTTGAGAGAGCCCCTAAAATTTACAAATTTACACTAATTCAAAAAATCTGGAGTCTTTGAGGACATAAGTCCATGAATGCCTTAACCATGAGAAGTACTTGGGCTCAGCCCAGAAACTCATTGTGAGGAGTACCACGGGAACCCCAAAGTAGCTGGCCGCTGAGAGGAATTACCAAGAGAAACAGGCAACAACCCCCACCGATTGAGTAGAAATGCCCATGAGGAAAAAGCCAAGCACTATCTTCTGGCAGTCTTGGTGGATGAGTGACCACCTATAGACAATAGGAAGCCATTGAAACCGGGGTCCAAAAAATCATTCCCACCAGTTTGATACATAAATCTAACACAATTTATCCCTCATGCTCTTCCCCACGCCTAAGAGTTGAACCACCACAATTCAGGACATTAAACCATCATCGGCGAGACCATTCTCAACGACCTCTCACACCATCAGAAGGCCACACAGTGTCTGATTCAGATTCAGACCCATATCAGTCTGAACCAGACCTGCACACTACACCATCAAGCCCCATGGCTGGTGCCAACCTGGATCCATTTTTTGGCATAGCCATAGCTAGTGGGCCAATGTTCACACCACAAACTGTCACTAACAACCCTACAGGTGGCCCCAAAATAGCCATGCAAACTGTCATCAGTCAACTACCACCACCCATAGTGACCACTCAAGCTGTCCCACCTGCAACTAATGGGGGCAGTGGCCCTTCCACATACACTTCCCGTCCTGTCACACATGGGGGCAGTGGCCCTTCCACCTACACTACCCCTCTTATTATACATGGGGGCAATGGCCCTTCCACCCACACTATCCTTCCCACCACACTTGGGGGCACTATCCCATCTACAATGGCGCCACAAGTACCCCCAACTATGCAGGTGCATTATGCACCTGCAAACCCAACCACCATTGCCGCCCCATCTCACATTAACCTGGCATCAAACCTGCCCTTCATGACTCATCTCAACTTGCTTGATTTGGCTCTATTGACAAATTACCCCATCCACCATCAAACTATTTGGCCTCCCATGCCAACCAAGCTGCCATCAGACATTCCCAAGTTTGAAGGCAAGGCAGGGGAGTTCCCCCAAAACCACATCATGATGTTCCATCTATGGTTCTCATCAAACAACATCGTAGACAATTCCATCAGGCTAAGGCTATTCCAACACACCCTCACAAGTGCTGCAACCAAATGGCACATTGAGCTACCACAAGCCAAGTACCCAGATTTCAACTCCCTGGATTTCATGTTCCTACAATATTTCCAACTCCCCATCAAATATGACGAAGGGGTGGAGATCTTGTTGTCTTGCCACTAGAACAATTTGACCCATATAACTGACCAAATCCATAAGTGGTGGCAACACCATAGTCTATGTAGGATCCAACACGATGACAGGATATTCCTAGATTGGTTCCTCAAGACCTTGCTCCCACCTATAGCAAATGACGTCGCGTCTGAAAGTCCCCAATCCGAAGAGGACACCATCCTGAAAGCCCAGTAGTTTGATCTGATCTATGCGCAGTTTGGGTACCTTTACACCATCATCCTAGATGCTCCCCGTGCATGCACCTCCTACCACGATGCACCGGGGGCATCCCATGCTGCAGATGGAATCATAGGCTCAGTCTCCCAACAACCATAGCATCATCTGACACCACCTGTAGTACCACCACAACCAAGCAACACTACTAGTGTTTCCTGCCAAAATCAAACTCTAGACTATGCAAGAATGATCTCCCAGTCCGGAGCAACAATGTATTACGTACAACCTATGCCACTGCAGCAAGCTCAGGCCATGGCTTGGCCAACATAGCAATATGTGGGGAAAATGCCCACATTTGTGGCACCACCATCCACCGAAATCTACTATGCACTACCAGTGCAAGCAGTTCAAGCCCCTGCCCCTGCTCCACCTGATCTGTTGGGACAAGTGTTTGCACAACAAAACCATCACAACCAGCCCACCCCCAACAATCAACAAGGTAAAGCTAGAAATAATCGACCCCAGAACCAAGGCAACAACCAACCATAGGGAGGCGGTCAACAACCAAACCCTCCCAACAATGCCACGACAAACTAGCTAGCCAAAAACCACCCACGACCAAATGCACCAAGACACAATGCCCCGTTTCACACAAACCAAACATGCACACTCTGTGAGGTCTATCGGCACTACACATTCGAATGTCCCCTCATGGGTCGTGCTAAGCAGGCCATTCAGAATGAAGCCCAACAGGACTCCAACACTATGAACCAAGCCCAACCCAACTTGACACCACAAGGACCTCCTCTTATGGTGCTTCAAAACCAATTACTAGTCCAAGGACTGGAGGAAACCGCACCACCTCCCCAACCTAATCCCAACGATCTGGGGGCACTTCCCATGGTAGAAACAAGTGTCCACCACTTGCTAGCTATGACGACTGAAGAGGTCAACCTATAGACTAGATGAAATCAGTACGGAACCAACACTAAACCCACTGACACATCAACAACATCTACATCCAAATCGGTTAATGCACCTCTTCAGTTACCCCCTTTCCCGCACCCCCCCATACGCCGAGTTTCCATTAATGCCACGACTAGAGCTGCTGTCAACTACAGCATTGTGGATGATTTGGCCCAAATTCCAACTTCCATGTCTGCTCTTGAGGTACTCAAAACATGCCCAACACAGTGGAAATCCTTACTAGCCACCCTTGGGGCCATAGACCCCTCCAACTCCAAGTTGATCAAATTCGACAAGGAGAATGGAGAACCGCACATGCCATCTATCCAGAATCTGGTTTTGCACCGGTGCATAGTAGATGAGGGGGAATCTACGTGCGTTATGTATACCCTAGTCTTGCAGAAACTTGGATCCCCAATCCTGCAACCATCCTCCACAACTCTGCAGGCTTATGATGGCAATCCCACTAAAGCCCAAGGAATCCTCCCCCATGTCCCCATCACATTATCCGAGAAGATAGTTCTGATTGACATAGAGGTTTTCAACACTCAATTGGACTATAACATCCTCCTCGGATGAAGTTATATGTACACCATGAGAGCGGTCACATCAACTATCTTCCATCTCATGATGTTCCCCCATTAAGGGAAGATCGTGACAGTTGATAAACTCACTTATCACGATCCACAAGGGTTAACGACACCTGCCAACATTATCCCTACCATTGACACCATTGATCCACAAGGGATGACCATGCACGCCAATGTTGTCCCTGCGGTCAAGACCATGGTTGACAACATACTAGCCTCCCCATTGTTGAATGTGGGCCTTGGTTTTTTTACCGATACCACCATGACAGCTCCTTCCCCTTAGTATCACCACTACCAATGCCAAATGAGACTGTGGACTTGTGCATGGTCTCATCCAGCACCACTGCACCCAAACAACAACTGCAGTTGCCACCCCAACTGTAACCACAACACCCTCTGCAGCCACAACACCAACAAAAACCGCCACATCATCTGTAGCCACAACATTATATGTAGCCACAATTAAAACCCCACCCCCACATATAACCATCAGGGAGTTATCTGGGCTCTTCTCAAGTCCATACGATTCCCTTCGTTTTTCCCCCGCCTAGTGTCTTGAGCAAGCCAGTAAATATGACCACCCTAGGCCTACCCAACTTTACATTGGGAATTCTCGTGTGGTATCTTGATCCACCAACTAAACCACCAATTCCCCAGGTGGTCTTAAGCCTCGTACAACCCATTGCAGTCAAGTCTCATCCTCCACTCGGCTCGCAAAAACCAACCACCGCACTCGCACCCGCACTGCCCCACCCAAAAAGGGCTAGGTGCAAGAATGCGAAAGCTACCGCAGAGCCTTGACAAATCCCGCCTTGCATCGTCTACGAAGAATAGGGTCATCCGACTCAGAACTACCCTGAGATTCCAATTATTCGCGCACATTTGGATTCCATGGATACAATTGAAAAACTCCCCATGGTTGAAGTTCCAACACCGCCAATAGTGAGAAACAAGGCATTGAGAACAAACCATGCTTGCTCCCTTTTCAAATTGTATGGACACTATTCTCACCACTTTCAAGACTTTCCTGAATTCTGAATCACTTTAGTAGAACTTCATCAACATTCCCTTGAATCTGAGATCACCCTGATCGAAGAAGTTCACCCACCACCTCCTTCTTCGGACACCATGTCCATTTACATGATGTCCAATTTAACTGACCCTAACGTCTCCACCGCCAATGATGGTCCATCAGACCTGTCGCTTCGTTGCTTCCGTAATGATGAGGAGATACTTGAAGCCCTAACCACCCCAAAATACCCATGGGATGACATGCACCATCACTCGTTCTTCCTCCCTGAAGAACTTGTGTCGTATTCTCACCAATTTTTTATGGAAACCAGGGATTTCATTCATGGGAAATTCAATTGGTTCAAAAACCCCATTCCGGCACCAGATGCCTTTGAAGAAGGGAACATGGCCAACATCTCTCCAACCATCAAAATCAACATCTCAACCAATCCTGAGATTTGCTGAAGAAATCATGTTGGGGGCATCTTGCTCCCCGAAAGAGGTCATTGCCTACAAAGCTCTCTTCCAAGAATTCAGTGACATCTTTGCTTGGTCTTACACTGAAATGCCTGGGTTGGATCCATCAATCGTGGAACACCACATCAACACTTAGCCTGCTATGGCCCCTGTACACCAAAAGCAACGGTCCATCCATCCTTCCAAAGTGGCATCGGATATGAGGCCTTCTCCTTCATGGATGGATTTTCTCGATATAACCAAATCCATATCCAGAAAGAAGACCGTTATAAGATGACATTTACAACCTCGTGGGCCACATTCGCATATAGAGTCATGCCCTTTGGCCTGAAAAATGCTGGAGCCACCTTTCGGTGCCCCATGACATATTGTTTTCGTGACCTCAGCCACATCATGTTGGTTTTTCTGGACAACCTCATTGCACGGTCGCAGGAGAAAACAAAACACATACATGACCCGCAGCAAGTCTTCCTACGATGTCGCAAGTACAAAATCCACTTGAACCCTTTCAAGTGTGTTTTCCATGTCCCAATGGGTCGTCTCCTAGGGTTCATCATGTCACACAAAGGAATGATCGTTGATCCCCTGAAAGTCCAAACGAATTTCCCTCTAACGTCACCCCTTTGAGTGAGGACAGTACAACTTTTAATATAGTCTTTCTCCTTTTTTGTTTTACACATTTTTCAAAAGTGAGTCTCATGTATCGCTTTCCCTTCATTGCTCCAGATGGATCACACCTCAAACCGGTATATGGGATTTGCTGATGGAGAAAGAAAATGGTCTCCAAACCTTGCCTTGGCTGCATGGGTCATCTACTCCCCATCACACGAGTTGATCCATATCGATGGAATATGCGTGGGCAGTACGACCAACAACTAGGCTGAGTACGATGGTGTCAATGGCCTCTTGGCTGCCACTCTTCAGTTAGGCATTCACCATATCGATGTCTTCTTAGACTCCCCACTACTTGTTTCTCAGTTAAACAACTACTATTGGGTACGTGATCTCTGCCTCTTTAGAAAATTCCTGCGCACTAAATAGATGGTCAAAGCATTTGAGTGCATTACATTCACACATGTTCCCAGAACCTCAATAGTGTAGCAGATCAAATGGCTAATGACATTCTAAACTGGCACATTCATAATCACATATAGGAAACATACAACCATAACATCATGCATAATCACATTTAAAAACACACACACAAGTGTAATAATACATCATCTAGGCATTGCATTCCACATCATCATAAAAAAGACTCACATATATAAAACAATAAAAACACATCCACGTGCATCAAAAATATATATATATATAGATAAGTCGCATGTCCAAAATATGTCTAGTACAAAATGAGAAGCTACATATGCTTTCTCAATAGGATATACATAGTGACACAAAAACTCCTAAGTGCACCAATGCACTAGGGGAAACCCCACTAGGATACTAATCTGACTCATACTCATCATCTGACTCAGTATCATCATCTTCCTTAGAAGACTCATCCTCTACAGGAAGATCACCTCTCGCTGCTCGACGAATGTGCTCATAGGCCATAGCCATCCTCCTCATCATAGTAGTCCACTCCGGAGGAAAACTATGAATAGAATCAATCATATCACTACTCATATGCTACTAGTCATCATCAGAGACCCTAGTATCAAGCCACTCCAGATGCAGTAGCAGTCCATCCATCTCCCACCGTCACCTGTGAGGGTTCCCAGCAGGAACCGCCGCAAGAGCTATCGTAACCACCCGCCTCCGATGCCCGGGTGGTGGGTGGGGACCAATATCTGCATACAAAAATAAGGACACCATTAGTCCACACATATCAACATACAGCTATCAACCAGCTCAACTACACTATTTATAAATATGAACATCAAAACATCACACATACATACCAACTGGTCCCCATGCCTGGCCGGGAGGTCGAGGCATCTCGAGGTCCCCATGATAGTTCATACCCGCATATGGGTACTCCTCAATCACCACTGGAAGCTGATTCCACTGCTCTAATAGCTCCTTGGTAAAGAAGCATCCCACTCTGCCTCCACCCTCTCGTATCATCATCTGACACCACCGATACATCTGTGGCTCCCGTTGACCACTATCCTACACAGCCCGGTGTGGACGTAGTGTAGGTACTTTCTCAAAAAAGAAAGCACACAGAAATGAGCCAAAACAAAATCCTGCTCCAAATGACTTAGACTTGTTCAGGTAACTCCGAACAGCCTAAAGATGCATCTGAGCCCACCCATAATACGCACCTCCCATTGCACGCTCTACTAGATGAAGCTGCCCTCCAGATATCTTGTGGCTCCCTGTGGAACCCAAGATACACATCAGTAATGTCACCACCGCTCATGTCAATAGATCCTCGATGTCACACATTAGGATATAGGAGCCACGCACATATGCCATAGCGTAAGAGTGCCGATCGCATAGCTCCTCCAATGTCTCCCCCTGAGACAACACCGGTGCCAAGTCACCAACAACTTCCAACATAGGGAGCCCAATTAGGAAGTATACATCCACTAGCATGATCTAAATCCACTGGCCCTAGAAGAGGAAGACCTCCTCCTCAACATCCCAAAATCTCACTAGCGTATGTAGCAGCAAACATAAGCTCTTCATGAGGGGTATCCTCATGACTTTAGTAAACCACAACGGTCCAGTGTATCACGCACATTCCTGTCTCATAATGACACCTCCTAGAGGTCTTTACAGTCTCTCTCCTGCCACTTAATCTCAGCCATCCTACACAAGCAGAAAATAGATGCCAGCCACTGCTCTCATAAAAAAACATCACCCAGAGGCCAAGTCGCATCTGTTTGGGAAAAATGAGCGACCAGGTCACTAAAAAATGCCCCATAGGTGTGACCAGGTCTCTCTTTTTCCTTTGAAAGGTGTGACTTGGCTCCATGAAACCCCAACAGGATCATGGAGGACCTCTGGGTGACCAAATGCAGAATGTAAACCACCAAAAAGAAGAGATTTGATGGGAGCTCTTACCTGCAACTCATGGAACTTGAAACCGCCGGTCAAAATAGGAGAAATCAGAAAATGAAAATTTAGGGCCCACCTCTCCAACTCCACAGTGAAAAGTGACAAGACACCTCACAAAGTGGTCCCCGCCCTTATATAGGCCCTATTTGACCTAATTTTTCCTGTTCGACATAACAAGACCATACGGAGTCCGTTTGAGACGTCATTCATGCCACTGCTTTCAGAATTCTGTCCTCTCTCTTCTTATGAGACCATTGTCTCATGTTTAACAAACAAATTTTGGGACCGCTTCTCAAAAGCCACCTTGATTTACGAGCCACAGCATGGCAATACAAGTGTCTGCAGACCTGTACTTGTATCACTCTTGCCTACCACTACTCATTCGGGTTTTTTTTCCACCGCCCATTAACAAACATCTTTTTTATTTGTTGTAACATAGTCATTTGCTTCTCCCACCACACCTTACGTGGACCTCCAAACCATTGTCTGAAAAATAAATTATTTCTTTTTTTGCATCTATTTGGCATATAACTACTTCCGGACTTGCACTCACATCACATGTAGTCAAGTCCACCAACTACAACTCACACATAGCTCTCCTGACCTCTGTTTGAGATCCACCTCAGTTTGCGTGCCTCTGCTACACCAACTCGTGTGCCTCTTCCGCAATCTATCCCATGCATGTATTGGTATGTTTGAGAGCCACCTGCTCCATCCATACTGCATGGATGACCTTTGGACCACTGTCCTCCGTCCCGACATGGGGCACCGCCTGTGCCACTGCAATCGGCTAACCACATTGGAGTTTCGTTTAAGCTGTTTTCTGACTCCTAAAAAAAATGAAAAGATAGCCGAGCACAGCTGCTTCCTTTCCCACTCGTTAAAGTATAGGAAAGGGCGTCTACATCATCACATTTATCTCCTTTGCGGACTATGTAGACCATTCAATGAAAAGCAACACCTTGGCATATTCAAGCCAAGACCATTCTCCTCTTCATACTTTTATGCTTTCTCGGGTAGAGGGGCCACACTTTACCGAAAAAGCTCACCACGGGTTGTTGTTAAGCTCTTTTCTAGCCTTCTCATCAAGAAAATATTATCAAGTAAACTTGGTTTTGTTCATGCTCATAAAAGTATCTGAATGACTGTCCAGTCAGTATAGGTTTAACCTTTTCCGGCCTTATTGGACTACCAATGGTAAAGAAGTCTCTCATCCTCTACAGGATGGGAGAGCTCTCCTATGTATACTTTTATCCTTTTTCTGGAACATGAGACTACCAACGAAAAAGAGCCCCCATTGGAGTCTTCTTCATGCTTTCAGACTCTCTAAAATTTAAAGCACTATCGAGCATTTACGTTCTTGGGCTCGCCAAAAATCCACGAGATCGTACCAAAATGGTGTCTCTAGACACCACCCCACAAAAAATAGTTTGGCAGCATTCCCCCTTCGGGTTGCCTTTGTTCAAAGTACTCTACAATGTGTCTTCCTTGGATCCAATCAATATCAAAAGTGTCCACCTCCCCCAAGTATTTCCCATCTGCAATGACATTCCCGGTATTGCAGCTATGATCCCATTCCCATGAGTTAGTTTTATTTGCTGTGTAGTCTGCCTTGCTGTCATACTCTGAAAAAAGGAAGTTTGAGTCTACTACACTCCCCTGTTCAACTCTTCCCCCCCCATTTAGTGGGTCAGTCCACAGATTGTCTCACATCTTTTGGTTATCTCCCTCATGCCTCTCGTCAAGGAAACACCATTGCATTGACTTGGGATGGGTCTCCCTCTGTCGACGACAACACACATATTCTAGAGGATAGACCTAGAGGTCCCTATATCTTGGTTTCACTAACCTCATTGATGAGTTCCTTGGACCACTCGAGAGGATTCCTTACTGCCTCTTAGGATTGTTGTTTCTCACGTGCTCGACTCCAGCTACATCATCGCACCGTTGAGATTCATACAGGGTATTGGTCCATGCAGTATTTGGTCAAAGACCCCAGATGTCACTTGACTCTAGCACATTGATGAGTCTATTTGAGGGACCTAAACAGGTTATGTCACCTATGATTTCTGGGTTGTGTTTGAGACAATGTTTAAAATCCACAGCAGTGCTTCTATATAGATTTATGATTGATGTAGCATACTTGTACCACAGAGACTCTGACATTCCATCAGTGAGTCCATACAACTATGTACCATTCTAGATCCAGCATCCCATCAGTCATGAAGATATAGCATTCCATGAGAATTCCATAGGTCCAATGTAGTAGTTCTTCAGATCAGTGTTGTATTGATCCTCTAAATGAGGCAACCATTATTGTATCATCAGTTGTATATGATCGGTTCTTGTATTCTAGAGCATAGATCACATTATTATTTTGACATTGTTACGAGCATGGGGATGCCTACCTCATCCATATACATGTCACACATTATTTGTATCTCACCCATGGATGTGAACCATATTAATACAAAAACCAAAAGCCACCATGCCCCAGCCCTAGAAGCACCACCTCTCCACAGCAAATCCTATGATGTTTGTTGGCCATACGATGAGCTCCTACCGTCACACATCAGGGGGCAATCTGTTAACCCAAAAAATCCCTCACTCAGCTCTACATGGCCTACACCACCAAGGGACACCCATGCATGACCTTCGTATCACTCCATTATACCCCCACACCCTCAAAAAGGCTTAAAAATAAGCGAAAGGGATTAGAAACCAAAAAACGGAGCCTAAATAACTCTCCTAGGGGCTAAAGCCTCCAAAAGGGAGCTAAAACCCCTCAAAGGAGTCTAAAACCCTAAAAGGAGATAATTTAGGGTGAAAGGGGCTAAAATCCCAAAAAAGGGCCTAAAGCCCTGACCAAGGGCTTAGAACCCTAAAAATGCTATAAAAGGAGGGGTGGGGGTCACTCTCAACTCAACTCTTCCCTTGCATACTGTTATGCTACCCGTGGATGCCTTGAGACCCTTTGTCTCTCAAGCCACCCACATCCCTCCTCTCATCTATTCATTCCTCCATTAAGCCATAGCTCCTCCATAGCCAAGAGAGAGAGAGAGTTGCTTCTTCCAGCCAGGGCATGGTGGCCCATTGCACCAAAGAGAAGTTATACCATTGTTTGCTTATGTATTTGTTTTAGTAGCTTAGTTGTTTTCTGACCCATATTTGCTTGCAGGTTTGTTTCTTAATTTCTTATGCAGGTTTTTAGTTTCTAATAGTTCTTTGCAGGTAGCTGGTGTTAAGCCCTAACCTTGTTTGCAGAGGGGCTTCCAGCCATTTCTTGTCTTTCAACTCTTTCTTGCTTTCTGTTCATTTCTTTTCTACATTTCCATACAGGAACCTACCCTTTCGTCCTATAGATGGAAGCAATCCATTTCTGCCCTGTAGCAAGGGAGAAATCCCTGCTACAATGCTCTGGCTATTGTTTTAGATATTCACAAATCGTTTCTACCTAATTTAATGCATAATTCATCTAGTTGGTGCTCTGTGTTAATGGACAATCATCATTTCTTCCTTATCACCAGAACAAAAACATATTGACCATAACCGAAATATTATCTTGCTTTTGTAGAAATTTCCCATGCAAACTGCTCTGTATTTCTTGATAATTGTGATTCCATAGCCCAATGTACCCTTACCCTATTTCAACCACAACAATATATGAATTTCATTTCATGTCTATATATGGCCTTGTTATATATCTGTGAGACATCCCTCTCTAGAGATGGAGAAGCCAACTCCCTTTCTTAACGTGGTTCTTTTGTTACCTCCAGGTTTACCTTCCACAACCTTGGGTGTGATTATGAGTGCTAACACACCTGGCTTACAAATATTCCTTTACACATGTGATTTCCGCTGGCTCCATCCGATCTCGTACCCTTGATCACTAAGGACTATCATTTTCTTAGCATTATGCCTTAGTGTCATTTTCCTACCGTTACGCTTCTTCACATGCATGCTTTTGTGAATATTGTTCCATGGAATCATGTATCTTTCTATGTCCTTTTGTTGTAGCCTACTAATATGGTGTAGCATCCTCATCCCATGCCTTCTCTTTATCTTCTTCTTCACTTTCTTTCTTTTGTCACGTCATTCTTCCCTTTCCTTTGATGTTGCTTCCTCTATCGTATCTCCTTCCTCTTCTCCTTTGCACTCTTATTCCCTACTTAGGAAGAATTCTACATGAATTCTTCCCTTCTATCCTGAGGCCCAACAGGCTCCCAACACTCACCTGTGACTCGACCCGAGCCACATGAGCTAGTGCTCCATAAATTGGCTTGTGTTGACTTTGGTCTAAAAATCCTCCATGATTTTCAGCAACTTCTATGTTTCTGCGTGCACTTCCTCGTTTGGTTTTTGCATGTGCTCCACTAGGTTGAAACTGGTGTGTTCTTACATGTCACTTTATACCAAGGCCTCTACCTCATGGACCTTCTGATGCAAAGGATGAATTATCCCTGTGATTCTTTCTACTTCTGCCTCTATGTTCGTTCTGTATTTGACTGCATGTTCCTACTATGTTTGCAGCTGGTTGTAGGGTTTATGTTCTTTCTATGTTTGGATTTATGCATGGTAGCCTTTATATCTCCTGGTAAAATAGTTATTTTTGCAGATCCCCATGAGGCAGTTTCGTTCATTAACACTATTGAAGCCTTTTAATACTTTCCATTCTTGTCTTCTTCTAGATTTTTGTACTGTTCAATAGAGTAGGACATAGGGGTAAAACGGGGTGGCTAAAGGACTTATTGGGAGAAGCAATATTCCTTGTCCCTATTTCAAGCTTTAGCCTTCAATTTGTCTGTGTTATTTCCCTCTTCCCTTTAGAATATTCCTCGACGTTACCCATGAATGAGTATGTGACATCTAGATAAGCCTTTAAGCTCACAGCAGTCACTCCAAACAGTTGATGGTCACTGTCTCTCCTTGGTACAGTACTGGTGATATCTATCCCCCTCTACATGCAATAGCTCCTTCCACCAGGGTATTTCATTGCAACACATATTTGGAATCATCACCACCTTCCTTAGATTTAGCAGTTTCCAATGATGAGGGTGATGAGGTTGGCCTCCATTTCCTCCATTCTCATTCTAAATATTCATTCTGACATATGGTTCCTAGCAATGGATACTATGCACTATGGAAGTTAATTCTTTTTGAATATGTCCAGAGGCTTCGGTGGGATCTCCTCTAGTCTATGATTTTTTTCCATTGCTTCTCCATTCGTGCTCAGCTCCTTTAAGGGAACATTTCTTTTCCCAACATCAGATGGTCTACTCATTGGTATCTCTAACAGGAAGGCTATAGTCAGTTCTGCATGGAGGCCCAAGACTAGCTGAAAATCCAAGTGGTTCCCATCCTTCAGTTGAACATATCCAAGAAAATTATTCATAGTCAGAATAATCAATATACTTTCCTTTACAGGGTCTTTGAGGCCATTAGTACTATAACATTTAGTCGTCTTATTTCTACATAGGTTTTGACTCACTCTGTATTTTTTACTAAGTCAAGTTGTGGCATCATAACGACACAGGATGGTAATCGACCATCAGTAGTTGTTCATTCCAGTAGTTAGTCTATCAAATCTTCACACGCACCACCATCGAGTAGCATAATGACAACACAAACCATCGTGTGGGTTCTAGATCTGACTCCTTATGTGGAGATTCAAACTATTCTGCCCCTTTTCATTGTGACGTCATGATATTAATGGCGGAAGTGGCACTCAACATCTATTGCAATCAGCTTTGAATTTTCTTACTGTCTGTGGATTTAATATTTGTCACTTCAACAATACTTCCTCATAATTATATCAACACGCCATTTCTTTTAGTTCCACACTTTCCTCACCACGTTTTTTGTACAGGTCACACTATTATTTTTCGCATAATCATCGTGGCATTGATCATCATCATTACACTCAATTTTTTTTCATTCATAGTTATCAAAATAAGGATTCAATCAACTCCCATTAATGATCCCTTTGACTTCCATACCATCTAGTTTTTCCAACTTCACTACTCCTCCATCAATGACTGTCTTTACTACATAAGGACCTAACCAATGTGTCTTCAACTTTCTTGGGTTCTTGAAAAATTTATTGTCATACATAAGAACAAGATATCTAACTGAAAATTGCTTGTTCTTGATGTGTATATCATGCAAGACCTTCTGCATTTGTTTTTCAACATTTTGATGGAATCCTGCAGTGAAGTGTTATTCTTCCAAATGGATTAACTAAAGTAATATTTCTTCAACAACATCAACATCTGTCATTTGTGTAATGGCCTCCACTCTTAAACTTGGTACAATATATTCCATAGGCATGATAACTTTCTTTCCATACACTAATCTAAACAATGTCTAGCATGTTAACGTTTTACAGGTTGTGCGATACTCCCATAGTACTATAGAAATTTTCTGGTCCCAATCATCCCTTCTTGTGTTGCAGACCTTGCTAAGTTTATTTTCCGAAATCTTGTTAAATGCTTCGACTGCTCCATTTTCTTGTGGGTGATATTGATTTGTTCTTCTATGCTGTATCTAAAATTCATCCATTATTTCTTCAATCAACAGATCAATAAAATGCATACCTTGGTCGATAATCAATATATTTGGGCATCTAAACCTTGTTACCACATTTTCAAACAAAAATTTTGATGTCATCGCATCAGCACAATCCTTGATGAGAGCATCTTCTACCCATTGGGTCAGGTAATCTATCACAGTGATAATGTATCTAGTTCTTGTGTGCTTCCCTGTTGGACTAATAGGCTCCAAAAACTTGATAGACCATTTATCAAATTCATGTAACATAATTTGTCGAACTAGAGGCAACTCCTTTCTTCTGGATGGCTTCCTCGTTCGTTGGCAGACATCATAGCTGCGACAATAATATCTAGCATTGGCATGTACCATAACCCAACTTGTAATATCTTGCATACAGTCTCCTTTCCTTCATAGTTTCCTCCTGCAACACTAGCATATTCTTGACTTAATATGATAGGTCGCTCATGTTCAAAAACACGTTGTACTATTTCATATAGGCCCAGTTTATACAAGTGGCTGGTAATCACTTGGAGATATGCAGGTCATCTTACTAACAGTTTCTTCGGTGCTATTGTAAACTCAACCAGTGCAAAACCAATAGTCAATAACTATATGATATCCTCATAATAGTTATCAAAAGTGGTTATCTCAAACAATTGTGCATCCAGGATATTATCCTCCATACTAGTGGCTTCTTCTCCACTCTCTATTGTTGATAGGTGGTCTGGTCCCAGGTTTAATTGGCCTAGTTTGAAAATGATATCAAAATAAAATTCCTGGAAGAGGAGAAGCCATTTGCAAATAATCTCCCCCAACACTGGCTTGTTAACCAAACATTTTAATGCAGAATGATCAGTGTACATCTTAAAATTCCCTCCTAGTAGGTACTGTCTAAATTTCTCCAATGCATATACCATCGCGAGTCCTTCTCTCTCTATGTTGCAGAGTAATTATTTTTTTTAGTTGATAGATTCCTTCTAGCAAAATAAATGGGGTGATCAATAATTCCTTCTCCTGGCTACGTCAATACCACTCCAAGCACCATAGAATATGTGTTAACATGAACATGGAATTTTTTTTTTCAATATGGGAATATCACTATGGGTACAGTGATCATTTTTCTTTTCAAATTATCAAGACTCTCTTTCCATTCATATGTCCACTGAAACTTAGTATCTTTTTTTCAACAATTTCTCCATCGGGGAAGTCACTTGTGCATATCCTTTGATGAACTTTCTGTAGTATCCCATATGCCCTATCATTGCTCTTAATTGTTTAACTATGGTAGGTGTTGGTAAGTCCAAGATGATGGTTATTTTATCTATATCAACCAAAATCCCATCATGACAGACTACATGGCCTAATAGATCCCCAAAAGGTGTACAAAAATACTTTTCCTCAAATTGAAGGCAATTTGGTACTGGCGACATCGTTCAAACATCATTCTAAGACTTTCTATGTGATATTTTATGAGACCAAAAAATGTCCAATCATCAAAGTAAACTTAAAGAAATTTGTGTATATAATATTTAAAGGCAACAACTACAACTAGGGAAAATATTGTAGCCGCATTCTTGAGGCCAAAGGGAATTACTGTGTACTGGTAGCATCCCCATTCTGTGGAAAATGTAGTCTTGTAGTGATCTTATTTTGAAATTATGGCCTGATGGTAACCTGAGAATCCATCTGTAAATGAATACATCTCTTTCCCTCCAACATTTTCCAATACTTCATCTGTAAATGGAGTTTGAAATGGATCGTGCAAGTAGGCATCATTTAGTTTCCGAAGATCAACACAAATTCTGATTTCCTTTGAAGTCTTATTGTCTTGTACCATGATTGGACTGATCCATTATGATTCCTCAACTAGTTCTATTATGCATGTTTCTAAAATCCAGTCAAGTTCTACTTTAAATTTCTCCTTATAACGCGGGTTCAGTTGGTACGGTCGTTGTTTGACTATTTTTGCATCAGGCCTCAAGGGTATCTTCATTTCACCCAATTCTCCAACTATGCCTTTCATTTCAGAAAAATTTATAGGGAACATGTCCTAAAACTCATGTAATAAGTAAGTGATCTTTCCCACAGTATCCTTATCCCAGAAATCTTCAATATTGGCAAACTTTTGGTTTTCATTTGAACCAATATTCACTTTCTTAATCTTTAGGGGTTTTAGGAACTGGTCACTGGTTATAGAAGATCCATCTACTTTGCGTATAAATTCAAACTTAGGTACATTTATCTCTAATCGTTCATCTTCATCTGGTTCTCCCGTGATATTGTAACACTCCATCCAGTTGTGTATAGTCATACAAAATTGATGGAATATTGTGTCCACGACAGGTATTTATTCAAATATCTTCTCCTTTATTACATGTAGTGCAACATTGACTATTGAATGTTCACTTGTGAATTCAAATGTCTTGGTAAAGTTTATAGTTAAGATTTCCCTCTCAATGGTTCCTCGTCGCAGCTCTTCTGAGGTGTTCCAACTTCTTGGAATCATTTCCAAGGTGTGGATGAATTGGTGAACCCATTCTTGTCGCAGATATTCTTTCCAAACAATGTGACAATGCTTAGTATTTTTTACAGGATCTATCAATCCTATACATTTTTTATCAGCACAACTGATCTCTTCTCTAAATCTGATCTCCATTAGCCTCCTACATTGTGTCCATTCGAATATGTAGATTGTTTATGTGTACCCTAACATCTAGCAGACGTAGGTTTCAGCACATAGTCCAAAGCGGAAAATCACTGTGATTATGTGACCTTTTCTTTGAATTCTTCCAAGAAGGATGTAAGATTAGGAAATCCTTCATATGTAGGGAGCGCTCTAGGTTCATCTCCTACCCTCAACCAACTCTTTTAATTCTTGTACATCTTCGCATGGAGACTTCATGTATCCTGTTCTGTCAATTTTCCAAAGCATCACTTGAGTCAAATGTGCATGAACTTACACTCCACCAACACAGGTTTCCATCAGCTATGGGATTGATATAGTCTTCCTTTGAATACATAATGTTGTACAACTGGTCTAGATAATTTTCTTTCCCTTCGCTATGAACAGGCTCGACATATCACTACCATTCAAGAGGATCAATGGGCACAACCACTCTTATTTCAGAATCTTTGAAAGACAAGATCATTTTCTTGAATTTTATGATAGTTTGGTTGTCTATTTCCCAATCAATTCCTAGAATCACAGGATACAGGTTTGTGTCATCAACAATGTCAATGACCTCAAAGTCGGTATATGTTCTCAACCTTTCGACTTCTACTAGTACTTGAGATAGTCTACCGATTGGTAGAACCTTTGACTGGTTTTCAAGTTGTAGCTAAATAGGAGACCAATCTAGTCATGGCTTGTTCATTCTCTCACATGTATGTCTTCTCAATATATTGACATTCGAGCCCAGGTCTAGTATGATATAGTCCAGATCATAATCTCCTATTTGTGTAGTCATTCGTAGTTCTCATCTTGTCTTCAATTTTCTCCCGATATGATTGAATTTTTCTTCAGGTTGTAGGTCTTCTGTGGTTTCTTTTGAGTGTTTTCAATTCTACGACAACATCTTTATCATGGATTAGTGTTAAACACTTTTGAAAATTTCTTTAAGCTTCCTAACCTTTTTAATGGGAAGTCTTCTGATTAGTTGTTCAAATCATTTGGGCATAGCTCTGACTTGTCAATATGTATACGAAGGATTGGGATCATTAAATTCTTGTCTCACATCTAGGAATACTTCTTTCTCTTGTTGGAAATTTAGTGGAGCCTTCTTTTTTGCTGCAGGTCACACCTGTGGATGTCCTTGCAGTGTATTTTGGCCTGCTCCCATTGCAGCACCTCCTCTTGTGAATATAGCAAGGTTGGGTTGTCTTGGTTTGGCAAAAATAATTTGAATATTCAAATTATGGTTTGGATTCGTATTTTTCACTAGGTTGGGGTTAACGACAGTTCTATCCTTCCATTTCGTAATAAGTTGTGGGAACTGTTCGACAGTGTGACCAAATGATTTACACTATGTACAAATTTTCGCAGGATTTTGATAATCTTGGGAAAAATATCCTTTCTACCCACAATTATAACATACAGTCTGGCCTCTTCCTCGACCAAATCCTCCTCTTGCTTGTTGTCCTCGACCTCTAAAATTACCACCCCCCTCTTTGCAAAGGGAATTTGTTTTGTTGAGGATACCGATTTGGTTGGTATTGTGGTTGAGGATATTGTTGATGTCGATACTACACAAGTTGATACTATGGATGTGCTCATTCAGCTTGCATCTGTTCATCATTTTTAATGAAGTAGGTATCCATCATTTTCTCTTGTAGCAGCTGAAGTGCTCTGCAATATTTTTCATCATGGCCTACTGATCAACAAAATTTACAATATACACTAGTGGATGCACTCACAATCTTTTTTAAGTACAGGGATTCCTCATATTTATGACCTCTAGTTTAGCATATTCTGCACCAAGGAATTGCTTAGGTGTTTAATGGGTTCGGCGCACCTGCTACGACATAGTTCATCAGCGTTAGGAAATTATATTTATGGTGTCCATTTCTTCTACATCTTGTACACCATAGCTCCTCCTGAAATTCCTTCCCTCTTTTAATGTCATGGAGCTACAGTATAAGATTGGCCACTTGTGACTGAAATTGCATCATTCCCAAGCTAGTGTCTCCAACTAGCGAGGCCTCTAATTTCATTTCTATTTCTACAGCCTCTGTCTGTGACACAAGTTTCTATTGCATCAACAATGTCCAGATGTGTGGAAGCAAGGTGGTAATGAACCATTCCTTTTTTTGCACATCCGACATTTGGAAACTCACTTTGTCCATTAATGTATTAAATATCTAGTCAAAATACCAAACATATTATGTCGGTAGTTTCTTGATATCCTTGATGTTAGTGATGCATTGGGACTCAGACTTCAGTTTCTTAAATTCATTAATTAACCTGAGTCAAATATCGTTGATTTTTTTTGGGGAAACTCCCATTGGTAAAATGGAAAACTTCATATAATAGTCTAACACATGACCTTGTACTGTCGTGATCAATTGTTCTTTCTTGGGATTCTCATCCTAGATCTGTTGTACAGTCCAGATAGTGTCACAAAGAAACAAGTGCTTCTCTACATCTTCCAACCCATTCCCATTCAATATTGGGATCTTAATGTCAGTTCCATCCATTGGATTGATCACTGTTGTATTGACTGCTGGTAGAGTCAAAACAAAATTTGGACTAGTCGGACTTCCTTGTCCTCTATTTACAGCGTTAGTAATACTCGTATTTACAGAAGTACTTGGAGATAGTTCTGGTGATATTACCCCTGGTAGTGTAGGTGAGTTTTGTACACATTCTTGTTCTGGGGATTTAGTGGACTCTTCATAATCTTTGTCACCTTCTAAGATCGACTTATATTCCTCTTCCTCATCACAAGATCCTTCATTTAGGTATGATGCAAACATGTAGCCTTCTTCTTGTCAGTCTGTGCTGCAATTCCCTCGTTCTAACAAATTTTTCCTTCGTTTACTAGATCTAAATCTTCTTTCACTTCTTAAAAAACTAGGCTCTAGTTTAGTTTCACTATCTCCTAGGAACATCTCACTCTAGAGTTCAGCTGAGACATAGCCACCCTTTTCTTGTTCAGTCTATCATTCACAAGATTCCTTTTTAGCAGATAAGAATTTTTATCCACATCTTTAAAGATGAGAGATATCGGTTGCATGGTCCTAGAAACAAATTATCTCTGCCTCATGGTATGAGGTAATTGTATCAACAAAAAAATCAATGATATATCCTTCCATGATATTGTCTACCTAGAAGTAAACATCCCTTGATATAAGGTTGTTGATTCTTTTCAACCACTCAATTAAGAAAAAATTCCACTCTTTCAGTTCTCCCCCTTGAAAATTCTTTTGTTGAGTTTCCAACTTAGACAACCACTCATACAATATGACAGGTAACTCAAAAAATAAACTCTTGTAAATGTATGAATAGATGTATTGGACCAACCAATCTAATGGGTTCCACCGGGTTCCTTCACTTTTTTCTCGTGCGAATTCTAGATCGTTGAAATCCACCTAGTCTTGGATTTTCGGTTTCATGGGATGCCAGAACATATCCCTCACCACAACACTTCAAGGTCCCAGCAATAGAACCATTCATTGGATTTTTCCTCTTCACTATCCCTAGACCCAGGTTCATCCCCTTTTGGTTAGCACAACAAATCACAAGATATTGACCCGATGGAGCAGAACCCAGCCGACATCACCTATGACACATGTGATGTCTCACCCAAGATATCTCAGTTTTATGGGTAAC
The DNA here is from genome assembly GCA_001517045.1 of Pseudotsuga menziesii. Taxonomy (NCBI): domain Eukaryota; kingdom Viridiplantae; phylum Streptophyta; class Pinopsida; order Pinales; family Pinaceae; genus Pseudotsuga; species Pseudotsuga menziesii. The sequence goes on from LPNX010624657.1 coordinate 173,462, forward strand.
TTCTAGAACCACATTTCCATAGTTTGTGTGGGAGGGTTTTTTAGTCCCTTGGCTCTGCGCCAAGGTTTCCAACGAAGATCTAGAAGGTGGTTTGGTGGTTTGTACTTATATATCAACACTAAAGTATGATTCACCCTTATCTATGCAATTCAGGTAAACATATAGTGAAATACAATATAATCATATTCATTATTATAACACGGTAGTCATATATTTACCCAATTGCAACAAAGTAATCATTCAACCATTTTTCATGGTAAATATGCACTTAACTAAGCTACTTAACATTTAGACATATACACAACGTATAACTTGGAAACCCATCCGTGAAAAACCACAAGGTGCTCTTCATCTAGAATTTGGATGAGGAAATAGATGCACCTTTTGTCTGCGCACAAAGCTGCAAACTCTGTTAAATATATTCTATTCTATATTTTACATACTTTACTCCCTCTCATGCTCTATGATATTCTCTCTTCTTTCTCTACTTTACTTCTACTAGAGATCCACGCACAACCTGGATCAACTTGAACTTCTCTACCTATCTGCACACACAACTACAGATCCACTACTCTGATGCACTCAACTATCCAAATTCATTAACCAAAAACTATATATCTCTAGATCAAGTGTCTTTTCCAAGAGTCTAGAGGCTTACTCAAAACTGTTGTATCTTATGATCATCTCAAAACCATCTAACCCATTTACATCTTGGGTTCCTTATTTTATAGACCTATTATAGACTTGATACAAATCCCATACATGCTTGTATAGATTCAATACTGACTCGATACAAACTCTAATAGACTCAGTTTCAGTCGCGATCCCAACCAACTTACTATCTTCATCCAACAAGCTGTCTTTCCTATTCTAGCAATACATAACAAAAAGACGCTATCAACCTAACTTACAAATATGCCTTTACGAGTGTGGATTCGGCTGGCTCCAGCTGAGATCATTCCCACGATCACTAAGGACTATCTCTTTCTTAGTGTTATTCCTTACTGTATTTTTCTTGTTGTTATGATTCTTCACGCTCCTTCTTCTATGAATATTCTACCATGTCATCGCATATCTTTCTCTATCCTTCTGTCGTAGCCTACTAATTTGGCGCAACTTCCTCATCATGCACCTTCTATTTCTATTTTTCTTCACTTTCTTTGTTCTATCACAACATTCTTCTCTTTCCGTTGATGTTTCTTCCTTTGTCATAGCTCCTTCCACTTCTCCTTTATACATTTATTCCCTACTTAGGCAGAATTCTACATGAATTATGCCCTTCTTTCTTGAGGCCCAACATGAATGCCACCAAGTTGGGAGGTACTCAACAACAAATAATGGCTAGTACATGTCCCATCATGTGAATAAAAGTGTCGCAGTTGAACATGATGGACCATCATCTAATTAACAGTCATTGGTGTATACCATTAATAGACGCGATATATCCCAACGATAATGATAATGGGAATCAAGGTACAGAGCGCAAACAAACAAGTGTGAATAGATGTGTTGAGGTTAAAAAATTGAGATGATCCATTGATCAGGGGACATTGATGTATTCCAAAATCTGTCGATGGTGAGAGAACCTACCACTGATGACTACAAGTCTCAAAACACCCAATGGACTCTAGATCCCTATTCCAGAATAAATGTTCTGAAGTCAATGGAATGGAATCCGCTGGAAGGAGTGCATTAGGGAATCCCCATCAACCAACACGAGGTACATAGTAATGCTGGATAATTTGGAAGAGCTGAGATGAACAACATGTGCATGAACCAACAACAAATGTATCAGGAATGGAAGAAAGGCAAAGACAAGATAACTGACGAGTGATTGAATCAGGCTAAAAATTTATTCAAGTAAGAGCATAAGGAAGATGAAGACTCATAAGAAGCATAGACCCAAAATGCATGCTGGGAAAAATCTATGACATAGGAGTCATCACATAGGATCCATACGGAGTGGAAGCATAACCAATTAGAAAAGAAAACTCAGAATAGAAAGTACAACTCCTAAGGTAATACTAGTAATCCAATCAATGGATGAATATATGGTTCTCTGCTCGAATGAGACATAACATGAAAACTTCCAATATAAAGCGATATCGTTTCCGGTCCATGTTTCTATGTTTTATGATTTTTTTTTGGCCTTTTCATATTTGAAAAGATTGAAAATGAATAAAATTGCATATAGTACACTAAGGAGGAAATGTGGGTCGTGGGAAAGAAAACTAGTTCCAAGTAGTGGAACATACCTATGCTCAATGCAAGGAAGCATATGGAGGATAAGTACACTCATGGGGATGGATCCTCTGGGTAAGGGATAATCAAGCTGCAAAAGATATATGAAAGGAACTTCTTGGCTAGGATAAAGGAAATCTCAGGCTATATGGATTATAAACTGAAGTAGGGAGCCGACATAATTATCAATAATGAAAGCAGATGCATGAAAATGTAGTTATAAATTGATACAAACATGAGTACTGATAGGATATGGCTATCATAATGTTCAAGAAAGAGCATGAATTTATTTACTCGAAGGCATGATGGGACTACAAGAGACTCCTAGACCTAAGGGAGAAATCTCCCCATTGGAACCAAATGACAAAGCCAGATCTAACTAAGGTAAGCTCTACCACTTATGTAATTCCACTTCTAGTAGCAGTATGAAGGTTATGTGAGTGGGTTCTTACCTATGGGTAAGGGGAAACGGTCATAGGATATGGGCATATACTATATGCTAGTTTAGTATTATACCTTCCATAAGCATGAATGAGCCAATGTATCAGTGAAAGTGAACCACACCAGGTTCCTAAACAACAATAATAGGCCAAATAGATGAAAATAGTTAATAAAAAGGTCCAAACTATAAGCCAAGTGGATAAAAAATCCAAAATATTTTTAATAAATAGTAAATAATGACATTTTTACCATACCATTTGGTTTTTTACCCATAATATTGAATTTGGAGCAAGTTGGACTTTGAAACTTCAAATGATGATTCTGAGAGCTATAGGCCATGAGATCCCAAGCTGTTGGGACTAGGTAATTCATAATCACATTCCTTATCCTTTTAATGTATTAATTTTCAATTTTAGTGGTGTATTTTCACACCTAGGGAAACCAAAGATGAGGATCTTGGCCCACACGAGTCACATTTCATTAGGTTACATATAGGATGGATGTACATGGGAAAATAAAATCTGCCCCACGTATATATTCTCCTATTATAAGGAAAAACCGCAGACATAGAAGGGTATGTCAAAATTCATGGAGAAAACTCACAAAATTTTGTTTTTTTTGGCGTGATGGTTTTGGAATGGAGAGAACATGAGCATGAAGATGTTGATAGGGAAGTTCTTGATGATGTGAATTCTCAAGATTCCTTAAGAAGGTGTGGTTTATTTAAATTTTGGAACCTTGTGTTAGTATATATAATCCTCCCTTGTCTAGATATATTCTATTAGATCATATGCCTAACTTAGGAGTCAATTGATAGAGTTTCGTGCCACCATGATTTTGGTGTCACTGGTGCCACTGGTGCCACTAGTGCCATTGGTTCCACTAGTGTGCCCCATTGATTCCATCAGTGTGCCACTTGGGTTCCACCAGTGAAAATCCTTACACTTTAGGAGCCACTCTGATTTCCACCACCAACCTCCATCAGTTGGTTGTATTTAGTAGGTAGTTATGTTACGTTATGCTCCAGTTACATTTAGTTAGATGTCCTGCAGGTCAGTTATTTCTAGTATTGCATGGTTGCATGGGGGTAGGCACCATTTCTCACCTACCTCATCATTTTAACTGGTTTAATTGATTGAGAGACTCAATTAGACATCTCAAGTTATACTAGTGAGATCTGATAGTGATTTAGACACTTCTAGTTAGCTAGTCAATCAGGATTTAGTTGGTAGATTTGAATATTATCCACATGATTCGAATTATCCTTTATGTAACATTATTGTATACTGATAGGATTAATTAATATAATGTTGTAATTTACTGATCATCTTTTATCAGTTTTATTTGAAAATTATCTTGTTTAGTGTACACTGCTCATTCCATTCTACTACACAATTTTACCATTTCAATTGCACTCATTTCCTATATATCAATGGTTCAATAATTCAAACATGGTATCAAAGCCTTGTTCATGCTAGCAACAATTCTATTTGATCTCCATTGTACACCATAAGTAGTTGGGTTTCCACATCAATCCTTCAAAGTGTGCATTGCTAACTCTGGATTCGTCTAGAGAAGTCTTTGCAGGTGTGGTGGACCCTAAGAAAGAGTATATGTAGATATGGAAGGCTTGATTCTGACATGATTGCGAATTGTTTTTGGTTTTTTTAGTGATACATGCAGGCACCTATGTAGATTATTGAAGAATTGACTATTTAGAATAAATTTTGATGGATTCCTCAGCTCCTTTATCTCAGATACTTACACCCTTAAACTATGAGTATTGGAGGGAATATATGCAAGTATCCTTATGCAAGCTTGGATTGTTTAGGATGACTATGGGAAAAGAGACAAAGCCTCATCATCCTACTGAGAAAAATAATTTCTTGAACCAGTTGGATGAAGCATTTGGATTCCTATGCACTCACATCTCTCGGGATCTCCTCTTTCACCTTGAGGGATTGAAGACTCCTAAAGAAAATTGGGAGAAGATCAAACCATTTTTTGACAAACAATATGAGATTCAAGGGAACATAATGGAGAATGATCTAATTGCATTGCATCCCAGCAGTTTCAAAACTATCCAACAATTTTTGACAAAATTCAAGTCACTAGCATTGTAGTGTAAGTAATGCAGAATAGAGAGGAAAGATGAGCAACTGGTTCTATCAGTAATGAGAAATCTTGGCTCAGAGAAATTTTTCTTCGTCTCTACCTTCCATTTCGGAAGAGCTTCCATCCCCAATTGGAAGATTCCTTTTCTATATGGCTTTGTTGACTCTTTAATATAGGAGCATGATACGTTTGTTCAAATGGGAGTACTCTAAAATTCCAAGAATCAAGATTTTCTGATGTCAGACTCAACCAATGCGCAAGATAAATGGAAGCATAAGGGGAAGGAGGCTAAATCCTTTTATTCGAATCCAAAATTGAATCATAATTCTTCTGAAGGATCCTCGGGTTCCAAGAAGAAGAAAAAGTTTGCAAAGACTAAGTTTCCTTACTGTATGAGAATCTTTCATCCTGAAATCTAGTGCATGAAGAAGAAAACCAACCAACTTTCATCCCTCCTTGAACAAAACAATATTTCCCTTCCACAAGTAGCAAAGAAGTCTTATGCTTGACCACTGACATAATATCATGAGAGATTCCATGCCTTGAAGGCATATTGCTCTCATCCAAAATCTTAATTGATTGATTATGGAGCATCTAACCACATGGTTTCCTCCAAGGAATACTTATCCACTCTCACTCTATCAGGAGAACCTAGAATTCACATAATGGATGACTCCCAAATCCCATATGTCGGGAGAGTTTAAATTAAAATCCCTCATGGCGAGTTCAAGAATGGTCTCTATGTGCCCTCTCTTGCAGCAAATTTACTATCTATTTATCAGATGACCCATACAGGATCATCCAAGAGATTTACATTAGACTCTGAGTCAGTTGAAATCACATAAAATATACTGGAAATCTCATTGTGAAAGGGCTTACAAATCATGTCACAAAGGCTTATAATTTCTCTCATTTTTTTCCCTTTTCACCTCCTACAGCTCTAATGACTCATGCTAACAACACTAGCAAGATATGGCATGAGATATTTGGGCATCTCAATTTCAAATATCTCCAGCAAATCCATAATTAAAAAATGGTTCAAGGCTTACTTGTCATCCAAACATCAGATGGAGTATGTCCTGGTTACTTAGTAGGTAAGCATCTAAAGAAGAGATATGATGTTGGGAAGGCACATAGATCTTCCTCTACACTTCATTTGATATACTTCATTTGATATACAGTGATGTGTAGGACTGATGCCCACAACATCAATTAATGATTCCAATTATTTACTTACTTTTATTGACTATTGTTCTAGATTTTGCTGGATATATTTCACGAAACAGAGATTAGAAGTATTTGGAATTTTTTAAGTTTTTAAAGCTTTGATTGAGAATAGTTTTAGGAAAAATATCAAGTCCATAATAATAGATAATATATTTGAATACATTAAATATATTTTCATCATTATTGTGAATCAAAGGGGATTCGAGTGGAACACTCAATTCCATAGACACCACAGAAGAATGGTGTGGATGAGAGGAAAAATAGATCATTGAAGGAGATGGAAACATGTATTCTCCAAGCCAAGAATATTCCTCCTTATCTTTGGGAAGAAGTTGTAAACTTTCCTTCATACAAACAAGATAGAATTCCTCATAAATCAGTGGTTAGGGCCACTCCAATTGAATAATTACATGCGAATAATCCCAATGTCTCTCAGTTGATATTTTTTGGTTCCAAAGCTTGGGCCAGAATACCCATTGATAAGAGAAAAGCTTTCCAAGCCTAGAGTATAAAATGCATACTATCGCGATATGTTGAATATGAAAAATCATATAAGTTGATGGAACTTGCAACTATAAAATGCTTCATTGAGCATAATGTTCAATTTAAAGAAGATCAGTTGTTTGATATACCACCATCTGAAGCACAAGAAGGTGTTATCACCCTGTAATTTTTCCAATAGTTACGGTAGGAGAATCATAGGGGTATCGATTTCAACCCAATATTTAGACTATATTCTAACATATACAGTTAGAGAGGGCTCTCTCTATTTCATAGGGTCATTCACATACACATTTGTCTTTAAGAAATCATTTAGAAGGATATATAATGATGAGAATAGGGTATTTGCAATTTTAAAGGTGGTAAAACAGACAAACAACAAGTACCATTGGGAAACGGAGTCACAACCTGAATCAATCAAGCATATTATAGTGAAAATGAGTGGGGATTTTCCTTTGTAATATGAGGCAAATTAGGTGTCACATTAAGTCAAATATCTTTAAGTGGTGGTAGGAGAAAGGAGAAAAATCCCAACGAAGCAAGAGGCACCTATATTTGGATGAATCTCTTACACCACCTTTAGTAGCAACAACTATAAGGTTAATAAATGATACAGAGCACCTGATAGAGGGTGAATTATATAAAATTCATCATAAACACATCACAAATGAAATATATGATGCAAGGATCTCTTAGTGAAACAAATTCCTCAAATACAACTAGAAATCATTAGCAAAAACTCATAGAAATGGAAATAGTGCAAACATGAAACACAAACTGAATGTAGAACGTAGAAGAATATTTCTCATTAACACTTCCAAGAAAGTTTATAGAGATATAAAAACCAAGATTCGAAGGCTTCTGAATAAAAATTCCAACCATTTCTTCCTCTTTTGAGGGTATATTTATAGAGTACTGGGATCTCAAGACCAACCTCCAAACAGAACTAAATTCAGTTACAAAATTGGGAATCAATCTTCAATCATCATTTCAAATCCTAACAAAGTTCTGAGGTGGAAGATTCACCATGAATTACACCTAAAATAGGAAATATGGGGTAACAGACACGTTGGATAAAAAATGACAATGTGACATCTAGGTTCCAGGATCGCTTGATTTAAAATGATGTATAAAAGCACCTCTAAAGGTTTTATTCTCTCAGGAGAAATATGCACCATCTCACTCCATAAAGTGATCTTTGTGCTCCAAATCTTTGAAAATGATATCCCATGGGAAGAGGACACACCATTTAGGCACGTTTTCCATCGCACGGGCCTTCTCCAACTTCGAGTGTGCAAGTTATCTTGGTGAAATCAATCTCCACCATTGATGTCCACAAGATTCATTCTCAGCTGTATATTTGAGATCATGCTGCAGGCTACAAAAGTCACAAATAGGAATTTTGACTCTTCATAACAAAAATTTACCTTTCTCTCTTTTTCCTTTCCACCTCCACCCTTCCACTTCCGCCTTTAGTAGAAAACGGAACATGGATATTCAATTTTATCAGTGCTCGATTTTGAACTTTCTTCTTTCTCCTTTCTGCTTCCACCTTTCGTTTTTTCCTTTAGTGGAAAGAGGAAGGCATATTTTCCAACTTTCACAACTACAATTCTACCTTTTCTGCTTTTGCTTTTCCTCTTCCTTTGTTTTATTTCCACACCATTGATCTTGTACGAGAGATATCTGAACTATCAATTTGGATGGATCACGGAACATGAAACTTCAACCTTTCATGACCGAATTATTACAGTTTTTGCTTTTTGATCTCCGCCCCTCTACTCTCCTCTGGACCGTTGATCTTGCGAGGAAATTTTTTGGGTTGTCGGATCATCGAACAATGGAAAGAGGAATTTGGATTTATCCCTTTCCACAGCCGAAACTCGCCACTTTCAGCCTTTCTTCTCTCGATTTTGCTTTGGCAGAAATGATTTTTTAGCCTTTGATTTGATTTTTCTTACTTAGGCATATTTCCAAGGTCACGCCTAAGTATTTTTTTACTATTTTCTTCACTCTCGACCAGAGATGGATCCTTTAGAACCTGCCCAGTACTTACTCAGGTTATACAACATGGAAATGTTTTTACCTTATCCCTTCTTTTACTGATCTAGACCTTTGCAGGTGGAATTAGAGCATATGCCTATGTAGAAAACTTTGAAATCTATCACAGGTGCTAACAGTGCCTCCAAATCGGGGATGCTATCCTCCCTGTGAGGTAGCAAAGAACCATGTAGACCAAGTTCCTGATCCATTGGGGCTGGTCCCAAACTTTCTTGAAATCCTTAAAATTTGCTCTAGCTTCTGTAACTTCAAATTTACCTGAAAAGAAAAAACAAATGGAAGCTCCTCTTGGGGACCTTACTGCCTTCACCTCGAGCTTTAATTATGTTAGATATCCATACACACATGCAATATTAAAAATAAATGGTATACACAATGTCATGGGAACTGTACTTACTTTACATAAAATAATGCTTGAGGAGTCTCCAATTTACAAGAGCTCTAGGTACTAAACCACCCTCCATCTTGTCCAATAGGTAGGAATTCTTCCCTCTGAAAGATGAAATATTGTAAGGATATTTCCACAAGTGATCAAACTTACAATACTTCCCTTTGTCCTCATGTGGTGCATCCCATAGAAAAATACATCTCCAACTGAAAATCATCAGGCTTCGTCTTCCTATAAAAAAATTCTTACATTTTTTCCTGAAACTTTTGAGTTCTATCAAATAGTTGCTCCCTCTGTTGTTGTATTTCAATCAATTGATACATCCTCCTATGGGTTGTATGGGTTTCAATTTCCTCTCCCGGAAACAATTTCATCACTGGAAATCTCAGGGAGCTAGGAAAAACTACCTCGAAACCATAAGCCAACTAGAATGGTGAGGTGTCAATGGATTTCTTCACATTGATTATGTCTGCCCACAAATAATGAGTCAATTCTATATGTCATTCCTTCTTGTTTCCCTGTAGCATCTTTTTAATTATTCTCATGAGGATCTTATTTTAAGAATCTACTAGCCCATTTCCTTAGGGATAGTAGGTTGTGGAATGTCCCAATTGTATGAGATATTTGAAGAAAATTCCACCATCTTCTTAGTCTTGAATGCAATTTCATTTTTAGTGATTATCTTCCTAGAAACCCCAAATCCTGACAGGATATGCTCCTCCAGAAACTACATGATCACCGTCTTGGTGGATTGTCGTGTGGGGATGGATTTGATCCATTTAGTGAAGTAGTTGGTGGCAGTGAGGGTCCACCTGTGCTATCCCAAGGAAGAAGTATTTATTTATCCAATGAAATCTATCTCCCATTGATGGAAAGGAGCCTCAACCTGTATGGGTTTCAAAGGAAATGGTAATAGCTTCATTCTCCCTTTAAAGATCTGACATTTGTGGCAGGAAGCAACTTTCTTGTGAGTATCCGAGAAGATGGTCGGCCATTAAAACCATTCCCTCATGACTCTATTTACAGTGGCCTTCCAATAGTGATGGCCTCCACATTCTCCTGCATGGAATTCTTCAATGAGCCTCTTTGCCTTTTGCTCATCCACACAACCCCTATTGGATCCTTCCAATACAATTTTCCATCTAAGAGGCAAAACCTAGATTCTTTCAGCTTGAGAAATATGGCCCTTGTCCTGTTCATACCCTATGGATCTTGTAGATGTTGTACCACAAAAATGATATCAGTGTACCATGGGGATGACAGGAAATGATTAGCTACTAGGGGACCTAGATTTCCCTGAGTATTTTCTTTTCTACTGACAATTCAACAATCATGTATAGGCTGAGAGCATAGCAGTTGGATTTTTCCATGATCTTGGCTATTCCATGGCCTTTGATCAGTTTTGTGGGATTTATTTCCAAGTATATTCGAGGAGTATTGCAATCCATTTTCCCATTCGTCCCTTAGGATCTGGTTGAGTCAGGATATCTTTTATAGTGTTGGTGGGAAAATGAGCAATGATATGGGAATGTAGTATGTACACTTGAAAATCTTTTAAGGCCTGCACCAGAGAATAAGCCCACTTATCTAGGATATTATACTTCAGGGGAGCATATTTGAGGGTTTTGCTGTAAAAATAAATGAGCTTCTCGTGTCCCTTGTTATTCTTCTACAACAATACCCCTGCCACTGTGTGCTCCAAGGAAAATTAAAATATGAGGACATCTTTGTAAAAATTAGGGCTTGCAAGTATAAGTGCTTCAGAGATAGCCCTCTTAATATCCTGAAAGGAGTGTTTTTCTTCAGGTGTCCACTTGATTTCTTTGTCCTTTCCCATCATGTTGGTTATATATTTCACTATTTCGACAAAGGAAGTGATAAATATTCTCAAAAAATTTAGCTTCCCCTGAAAGGATTGAAACTTGAATTTATCCCGAGGGAGCCCAATTATATTGATCACCTCAACCCTCTTTGGATCTATCATGATGCCTTATTGAGAATTTATGTGCCCCAACATCTTACCTTCCTTCATGGAAAAGAATGAATTCTTTGGGTTCAGAGAGATGCCAAATTTTCTGCACTTTCTGAACATTCTTAGCAGGTGTGCAACATGTTCCTCATTGGATCATGAAAAGACAGTGATGTCAACCAAATAGATGACCAAGATATTATTCTTTTTGTTTGTGAAATTTATTTCCATATCCCACTGGAAAGTTTCTCCTACATGTATTACTATTAACAACATCTTTGCATACATGAATGTTCCCCAGGGTGTGGTGAAAGTTGTTTTCTCCTAGTCTTATAGGTGCACCACGATTTGATTATATCCTGAGAAACCATCCAAGGTGGAGATCCTTTGGGAACCCACTACCCTATGCACTATATGGTCCATCTTGGGGAGGGGGTAATGATCCTTCAAATAAACTCTGTTCAAGTTTCTGAAGTCGATGCATATCCTTATCTCCTCGTTCTTCTTCCTAACTAGGACCAGATTTGCTACCCAGCGTGAGAATATGAGGGACATAATGATCTTGTCCTCATATAGATTTTTAATTTCTTTTTCTATTAGGGATAGCAACTTGGGGTTCATCCTTCTTAGCTTATGCTTGAAATGCATATCATCCTTCTTGATTGGTATGGTATGTTGGATTATATTTGTGTCATAAGCTTTGATATCACTATAACTCCAAGCGAAAACATATGAGTATTATTTCATCACCAAGATTTATTTCTTTGGCCTCAGGTGAAATGGTTTTCGCTATTTTTACGACCTTGGGATGATCTTGTCTCCCAATGTTTACATCTTCAACATCTTCACAACTTGGGGACTGGCTTGGGTTCCCTAGCAACATCATAAGAATCAAGATTTTCTAAAGGAAATGAACCTCTGGGGATATAGTTTCATTTTAGCTGAAGGATTTCCTTGCTAGAGAGATTGTTCACATATTCTAGTTGTCCATCAGCTTCCTGCAACTATGGCTCCCAATATTCCTCAGTTTTTTTGCCATCATCATCTTCAACAGGAAAAATATCCTCATCTTGTGGAATTTATTAGGGAACAATCCTTATGTCTTTGCAAGGGTTCCTGAGTGGAAACAACGTCCTTTATAGGTTCATTAGCTTCATCAATATTCAATCCATCAAACTCTCCAGTGAGAGTTAGGAACTTCTGGATCTGCTTATCATCTTCAAATACTTGCCATCTTTTTACATTATCAGAGACAAAAGGCATGTTCCTGACCTCAATCTCACATATTCCACCGGGGCAAATGGGGACCTTTAAAACAATGACAAAAGTAGCCAGCGATTCAGCTACATAATTCTATAACCTGGGGATTATGTTAGAATGGCACTCTTCAAAACATTTTTTCAGGTCCTGGGTAGCATTCCTGTAACTTCTCATTCTAGGGTGTCTAGCCCGATATTCCCCTATCATTTGTTTAATCACGAGTTCAAAATCTCGACATATCATTACCCTCCAGACTTGAAAATACTTCAGGATCTGAAAGGATAAAACCATAGCCTCATACTTTGCTTGATTATTTGTAAAATCAAAGGCAAGTTTGTAGGAGTATTTTAAAGTTCCCCCTCCCTGGATTCTTATCCAAAATCCAGCTCCTTACCCTTCCCTGCGTGCTTCCCCATCAAAAATTACCTCCCAAAATCCATCCATCTCCTCCTAAGTGGGTACAAAGGAAGCATTATATGAACTACAACTATATATGTCTCCTTCTATGAAGAAAATAGTTGATCCCATATCAGTATCTAATGCATAGATGGGGTGGTTTTTTGGCCTTTTATCATTGGTCACCATGTATGCTAAATTTTGATCCCTAAAGAGCCTTTTGTGCACTCCAAAGACAAGGATGGTTACATAGGAAATATCCATCTAAAGAGCACCTTTAATTTTGGTTCCCCAAGATATTGATAACAACATCCCAAACTTTGGAGGGATGTCATCTACGACTACATCCATGACCAGGTTTTCGGTAGGGACTTGAGCCAAAGAGACGACTAGGTATTTGATCAGTCCTAGACACCTAAATTTGATGGAATCAAAATAGAAAAGGTATTTGTATGGCATGGTCACTTCCAAGCCCAATTCCTCCATGATTACTTTGGGCATCAGATTATGGGAGGATCCTGAATCATACATGGCATTGTGTAATATGGAATTATGAATGTTCAGACTGAGGTAGAAGGGGGGAGTATCTTCATCAACAGTCTCTTATGCACAACATCCAAATAGGAAGGTGGGATTATCATCCTAAAGATTTAAGGAATCTAATAAGGCAGAAATTTCCCCTAGGGCTTCAATAATGTGGAAATTTCGGAATGATACTCATATTTTTTCAATAATTCAGTAAGAGGGATAGATATTTTTATCTTAGAAATTTTGGCTTCTAGGCTAAAGCATTTTTTTCCCTGGTCAGAGCTTTGTGGATTATCTTCTTTAATTTCTTTCCCTTTGGATTATGTTACATTTTTTGAGGTATCCTTAGGGGTTGCATCATTTTTGGTCCTACTGTCATAGGGCTTGTTCCCTTATTCTTTATTTTTTACCACAGGAACATCTCTATTACTCAAACTAATCTGTCTCTGCACATCCAGGACAACAAGCTAATATCCTCTCCTAAAATCCTTTGTCTCCTCTGGGGGCATCTCTCCCCTTTTAAGATAAGCATTTTCATGTTCTACTTTGGTCAAAAAGGTGGGGGGTGAGTAAGTGTCCAGCTGATGGATTTCATCTTTAGCTTGATTGTCACCATCCTGCTCCACATAATTTTCCTATAATGGAGGTCTGACAGGTGGATCAAGAGGGTTTCGTTGGTCCCTCTACCTATTTTGGAGAATTTTTTTCCTTCTAGAATTATGGTTTATATTTTTTGGCACTTGATTCTCCCTGGGAGGAGGTCTATTGTCCATAGCAAACATTTCCATTATCCTTTCCATGGCTCTCATCATTGTATCCATTCTAGCATCTTGTGAGCTAGAGGTATAAGTTTGTTAATCTTCTTTATATTTTCTTCTCTCTCCTCTTTCTCCCTTGTCCCTTCTCCATTCTCCTTATTCTCTTCTCCATTCTCCCTCATCCCTTTTCTTCTTTATTGTAGCATCCAGGCTTACTTCTACCTCTATGGAATCTTTCATCATATCTACAAAGGAGGTTGATCTCCTTTCACTTAGCCACAAGGTAAACCTATCAGAAAACTCTTGTATAGAATCACTCTCCTTCCTATTCATGGAATGGTATTGAGACAAATATTGCTTAGGGCTCTTCTTGTCTTCCCATTTTTCCTTGAAAGAATCTTCAAAGGCCTGAAAGCTCCGAATAGAGTTGTCTAGGAGGTTTTTGTACCATTTTTTTTCTTATCTAACAAGGATATGGGAAATCAGCTTGACATTAACATCATCATGGTCTAGTTTGTCTAGGTCTACCTAGTCTGAGAACCATCCCAGGTGTTCCTTAGATGAATACCCCCTCTCCCCATTGAATATTTTGATCCTTTGGGAGTATCCCAGAGGGAGGTCATGAAGAGCAGTAGGAAGAAGAATAGGGGAAAATATATTGGCCATCCTTAGAGGTATAACAGGGTTTCCAAGGGGGACTGAGACTAGTGTAACATGAGTTAGTGTGCTATGAGGAACCGTAGGGATGTGTGGAGTTGTGAGACTTGAATATGAAGGATTATTTATCTCAAAAGAAGTAGGATTTAACAGGGCTAATTCATAGGTAATTATATTGCACTATCGATCAAGAAAGTATTAGGGCTCCTCTCCTAGATATTATGAGGTCTAAGGTGACCAGGAAAAGCGGTAGAATTCAAATGAAGAGGTATCAAAAACTACTTCAGAGATTCTGGACTCAGATTTGGTTCTAGGGAAAGCTATCCCAAACTCTTCATCACAATGCTAAAATATATCACTAATAGAAACAACACCTTCAAAAGCGAAGGAAAAAATTTGGACTAACCTTTGTATCCTATTGTCCCTCTGAATCGGGATCTCTAGATCAGATATTTATTAAAATGATTCAGCTTCAAGATTTCTCCTCGTGTTGGTTATTATGGTTGCCAGTATTTCCCAATGGATTCACCTTCCAAAAATTTTGTGTAGATTCTCTAGAACATATACAACCAACATGTTCCTATGATAGGATACTCAACCTGGTTGTAGAACTAAACACTGTCATTTTCCCAAGGAGATAATAGATATTATTCCCTAACAACTGTGTCAAGATGTTATCACCCTATAATTTGTCCTATGGTTGTGGTAGGATAATCACAGGGGTAACCATTTCAAACCAAACTTTAGACTGTATTCTATCCTAGACATTTAGAGAGGGCTCTCTATATGTCACAAGGTCATTCATATATGCATTTGGATTTAAGGAAGCATTAAGAAGGCTACATATTTGATGAGAACAGGGTAGTTTCAATTTTAAACGTGGTCAAATAGAAAAACAGGAAGTACCATTGGGAAATGGAGCCACATCCTGAATGAATCAAGGATATTATAGTGAAAATGAGTGGGCATTTTCCTTTGTAATCTAAGGAAAAGTAGGTGTCACATTCAGTCAAATATCTTTAAGTGGTGGTAGAAGAAAGGAGAAAACGTTCAACGAAGAAAGAGGCACCTATCTTTGGATGAATATCTTGCACTACCTTTAGTAGCAACAATAATAAGGCTAATAATTAATATAGAGCACCTAACATAGGATGAATTCTATAGCAGTCATAATAAACAAATCACAAATGCAATATCTAACGCAAGGAATGCTTAGTGAAACGAATTCCTTGCATAAAGCTAGAAAGCATTAGCAGAAACTCACAGAAATGGAAATGATGCAAACAGGAAACAAGAACTAAATGTAGAACACTGTGATGAATCTCGGAAATGAAAAATAATATTTATCATTAACCCTTCCAAGAAAGTTTACGAAGATATAAAAACCAAGAGATGAAGGATTCTGAATGAAAATTCCAACTCTTTCTTCCTCTTTCGAGGGTATATTTACTGGGATCCCGAGACCAACCTCAAAATAGAGCTGAATTCAGTTACAAAATTGTGAATCAATCCCGAATCATCATTTCAAATTCTAACAAACTCCTAAGGTGGAAGATTCACCATGATTTACACCTAAAACAAGATATATGAGGTAACAAACACACTGGATAAAAAAATGGCAATGCGACATCTAGGTTGTAGGATCGCTTGATTGAAAATGATGTTTTAGAGAACATATAATGGTTTCATTCTTTTAGGAAAAATACACACCATTGAAATATTCACCATCGCACTCCATAAAGTGATATTTGTGCTCAAAATTTCTAAGCGCGATATCCCATGGGAAGAGGACACACCATTTAGGCATGTTTTCCATCGTCCAGGCCCTTTCCGACTTTGAGTGTGTAAGTTATCTTGAAGAAATCAATCTCCACCATTGATATCCACAAGATTCATTCTCAATCATTGATCTGAGATCATGCTGCAGGTTGCGGAAGATGCAAATAGGAATTCCAAATCTTCATAAAAAAGTTTACCTTTCCCGCCTCTGCCTTTTTGCTCCTGCCTTTAGTGGAAAGTGGAAGGCAGATTTTCCAACTTTCATGACTACAATTCTACCTTTTCTTCTTCTACTTTTCTGCTTCCATCATTTTCTTTCCACACCATCAATTTGGGTGGATCGCAGAATGTGGAACTTCAACCTTTCACAACCTAATTCTTATGGTTTCCACTTTTTGATCTCTGCCCCTCTTCTCTCCTTCAGAGCGTTGATCTTGGGTCGAAATGTTTTGGGTCGTCGAATCATCAGACAATGGATAGAGGAAGTCGGATTTATCACTTTCCACAACCGAAACTCATCCCTTTCCACCTTTCCTCTGCAAATTTTTCTTTGGAAGAAATGATCTTTTAGCCTTTGATCTGATTTTTCTTACTTAGGCATATTTCCAAGGTTGCGCCTAAGGATTTTTTAATTGCTTTCTTCACTCTTGACCAGAGATGGATCCTTCAGAACCTACTCAACACTTACTCAGGTTATATAAGATGGAAATATTTTTACCTTACACTTCATTTACTGATCTATACCTTTGTATTTCGAATTCGTGCAGAAGTCTATGTAGAAAACTCTAAAATATAGCACCGGTGCTATATTAGATCATTTGACTAACTTAGGTGTCATTTACTAGATTTTGGTGCCAATAGTTCCATTGGTGCCACTAGTGTGCCCTATTTGTGCCATTAGTGTGCCACTTGGGTGCCACTGGTGCCAATCCCCACACTTTAGGAGTCACTTCGAGTGCCACCACAAACCTCCATCAGTTGGTTGTATTTGGTAGGTAGTTATGCTAAGTTATGTTTCAGATACATTTAGTTACATGTATCACATTCTTGACACAGAAAAATCAGAATTCAAGTTCTAGTGAACACTATCCATATTATTAGTCTTGAAGTGATAGTTTTGGTATGGGTAAGAATATCAGGTTTGGCATCTCTTCATCACACTTTGACCTCTCATTTTCTACTTGATAGAGTACATGAGACCTATGCTAAATGACTCAATAAAAACATTGTTGAGCACCATGAAACACAAATTGACTAACTGCAAGCTCATTAGGATAAAGAACTTTGGGTACATAAGCATTCTGAGCACTTTCTTCTTCGATAGGGTACCAAGTCTCAACCTTAGAGTTGAGGTCCCTCGTTAAATTATACAGGATCCAACCTAGATTCGCGGGCCGTAGGTGATGTGGAGGTTAGGGGAAGGTAGGAAACCCACTCCTTTCCCATCTAACTTCTTCCACTGGTGGAGGCAATAGGTCATTGGAATAGATGACTATCCCTATACAGGGATCGACTTTCTTGGAGATTTTGACATACCCCTACCACCAAGGTCTGCATATAGGGATATAGGTAAGATCCAATTTGTATGGATTTTTTTAATTTTTTTGTATGTTTTATTTATATGGAAATCAAAAACATGTTTTTGGTGGTGACAAGTACTAGCATTAGGTTTATGTGCGCATACATGGGCCTACGACGACTAGATGGTCCCCCTCAACATCAATGGAGGGGACAAGGTGATGAGATGATCGGCACTGATGCCGAGAAAAAACAAAAAAAACTACATGGAAACATCGCCCAACTGACACATAGGATACCCATGGTACAAGTCGAGGACTTTCCTGAGGCTATGAAGAGACATGTAGTAGGGGTACCCATTCGTGGGTTAAGTTGTTTAGGAGGTTGGATAATGCAGTCATATTTGATCATGATCATCACCCAAGAACATATGCATAGATTCCTATGTAGACATTTTGTATTTTTCCTATGTATTTTGTTGGCTTGAAGACCCATTTTTTTACTTATGACATTTTGTACAATGAAAACATTTTTTAACTCTATTCGGAAAATAAAAACTTATAGCGATCGATTTGATATATTTACAAATGTATTTAAATGTGAATGTTTTTTAATGTTTGTGCTTTTTTGTTGATGTCAAAAATTCCAATCTAATACATAATTTTCATATTAATCAAAAACATGATTATAAATTCTAGGTATGTGAGTGTATTTAATGTAATAAAATTGTCTCTCAACAATATTACCCTCAAGAACCTTCTCAATAACGTAGGATCCTTGATACAGTACATGCCATTTAACTATGACACCACTAACTGTAAGTCAAGGTGAACTTCACGATATTAGATACCCTTGGAAATGGCATCACGTAATAACTCACCCTTGGTGCTATACTCAGCAGCATTACTTGACGATGGTTGGAGAAACACACCTTTCGATGACACCAACCGACCCTCAAGTGCATGGATAACTATTGTAATCTCATGGATCACAAAGGGTTACCAATAATACACATTAAAAGCATACAAACATAATAGAGCCAAGAGACAAGAATGTATGTGTAGAACAACAGATTATATTATATTATAAGGGTCCATACAGACATAGAACTGAACCAAGTTTTCATCTGGCTCAATAGCCTAATATATATGATTTACAAACAGTTACATATAACTACTTATCGATTCGGTCAACTGACATGACCTTATGCGACTGACCTAATCTCTAATTAGTCGGCCAATAAACTTAGTTGGCTTACCAACTAGATCCTCCAACATCTCCCCTAGGAACAAAATCTTTCTTCATCCCAAAGAAGCAGGGGAGGTACTCAAAACTCTTTTACTATATAAGGTAGTGATTTTCTTGTTTGTCTTTTATGGGCTATGAAGTTGGATGGTTGGTTGTTTCTCTATACATACTTCAACAATTGCTTCTGCTGTAATGACTAGTTGATGTTGGAATTATGTCCAACTTTGAAGTACTTTCTGGATGTCGATGGTCAGTGTTGTAATGCTTGATAACATCAACATCTTCTCCTGAATGGAAAGGTTTGCTATTCTTTCCATGTCGGGTCCCATGAACTGGTATTTTTCTTCTGTTGTCTCTAGAATCCTTTTCATCTGTAGTTAGATGGTATCTAATTTCTCCAAGCTCAGGAGTGCCTGCTGCACCCATTGGTGTGCTTGTCTCTCGAGTCTCTGCAGTTTGGATGTCTCCAGCACTATTTGATCTTGTATTGTGATTCTCAATGCTTGCTCAGTGCTCTTTCTCTTTTCTAATGCTTGATTTTGTTGTTGAGTCTATTGGGTCTACTGAAAGACTTACCCGTAATAAGTAGACCATTCCCATAGTACCCCTTCTGTTATGACAGACTCTTCCATGTGGCCTTGTATCACTTTGTATGCTTCTGTGAAGGCCATGTACTGCTGCATCAGTAATCTAGATGTTTCTTCTTTTTGTTCTTCCTTTGTATTTTGCATCTTTACTTCTAGGGTTGACACCACACTCTCAAACAGTTGATATGCCTTTTCAAGCAGCTTGTCGGTGTCGACTTCCATCGGTCCTGGCATTACAGATTGTGCTAGGTTTCTGCATTTTAACAGAATTCGACTTGTTCCTTCTCAGTTTCATCAAGCTCCTTGCGTCTGGTCTAGATTCTTGTTTTTGTTTCAATGGCTAGAGTTTCTAAGAGTTGTCCCAACTCTTCATCCTTCATCTTTGTTGCGTCGAATGCATTGTTTGACCCAAGTTGCCTAATGTGGACCATTGCCGATTGTGACTCTTTTTGGTGGTCCTTCTTCTTTCTGTCTCTCTTCCACTTATGTTTATGTTGTCCTTCTTGTTTCTGTGCTTGTGCATCTATAAGGGTTAGACTTGCCTGTGGTTGATTTTTTGGTAGTGGATTGTCTGGTTGCTAGTCTACAACGGTTAGTAGAACTTCTAGTTGGGTTCGTTGGATGAGCTCTGCAGCTGGTTATGTATTTGGGGGATTTTGTGCAAAGGGTTCAGGTAAAGGTAGTTTAGGCATAGATGGTTCAGGTGTAGGTTCTGGATTGGGAAGTGGTGGTGGTGATGGTGAATGGTCAGGAGTAATTGGTGTGGTAGGGATCTGGTCAGCTGTCGGGTCCTCAACTTGTGGTGGTGAATCCTCTAGGACATCAGAGAATAGGTTGTTTATTACCTGGTTGATTTCTTCGAGGTTCTCTTCTTCCACATCTCTTACTGGTTCATTGGCTAAGGGAGGGTGTGGGATGTTGGATCAGATAAAGGATGAGGTTCAACTTGCGACAACTTGAGCTATCTTGTCGAGGTTTCTTACAAATGTTGATTTTATAATTCCCACAGACCTTAGTTTCTATGCTATTTGTCTAGGTTGTAGGGGAATGAGCTGTCTTGATCCACTAGCTTCGATTAGAGGACACTTGGCGGTGATCTTCTGGACAGAGGTGAGTAGTTCAGGAAATTTTTTAATGTATGCTTGGAAATCTTTGTCTTGGTCAAACCTCTCCTTTAGGGTTTTCAGCATAGAATTTTTGCATATGTCGACTCGACTTATGGAGGATAATCATGGTATTTCTTCCTGTGTGACCTAGTTCGGAGATGGGGGTGGAGGTGTAGACACTAAATCAAAAATATTTTCAGCCATTGAGGTGTTTGTACTTTTTACCCTTTTTGGTCGACCCTGTTGTGCTCTTGATGCAACAAATCATTTGAACTGTGTCTTGACGAAAATTTGTTTGCTACAACATTTTCTATGGTGTCGATGGAGGTAGCTTCTAGTTCTTCTTCATCTTCTGATTCTGAAAGGATCAGGTTGCGCTTCCCCTTCCCTTTTGTTTCTGCTGCATTTTTTCTTACGGCTGCTATTTCTTTTGCGAGTTTTTTAATTGTATCCTTGGTTAGGCATACTCAGGATTTATCAGGATCAATATATTCTTCTAGTTCTTCCCCTCCCTCCTACTGTTGAACTGGGTTGATACTTTCTTTAGCTGGTTTGGTTACGTACTGCTTTGTCGATACACTTCCCCTTTGGGCCGTTGGTGGTATGATTGTTATTTGCAATCTATTGGTGTCTTTTGCTGGTGTTTCTTCTGACACAAAAGTGCTAATGTGTAGTCAGAATTCATAGTCTTCTTCCTTCTCGTGGTCTATCAGTGGTTCTTCCATTGCTAGGTTTCCTTCCTTCGCTTTTGTTAGTATCGACAGCTTTGTGTCGGATTGTTGAGCCAATTCGCGGAAGATCTCTTCGACTGTTGGGTAATAATTGAGAGGTTTTTCTTTTGCTTTTGCACCCTACATATACCAAACCGCAGTGTGGTCGATCTCTAGTTGGATGTGTGTGGTTTTCGATAGACTTCGTTGGATGTTCTGAGGCACCCTCCATCTGGTCATCTGAACTTTCAGCTGTTGGATCCAGTTTTCCAACATTACTTTTCCATTTTCCAGTTCTTTCAATGTTCCAGTCTACACAAATGGCTTGAACCTCCAGATATGGAATTTTGTTCATTCTTGGCACTGCTTGTCCCTGACTGGGCACAAGTGGTACATCACTATCCAGATTATTAGAGACGGGAACCTTATAATCCTGCTCGACTCCTGGCATTTCTCATAGATGGTTTTGAGCATGTCGGTGACATACTGAGTCCATTTGTATACTTTTCTTCTTTCGGATATCGTGTCTACTTCCTTTAGCATATCCAGTTTCAGGTCTCTCCCTCAACCTGTACGTGTGATCCCTACTGCTATGATTTTGGCCACGATTTGTGGCGTTCGGGCTTGTACCTGGCTAATCATTAGCCCTTTTGAATTCTTCTCGGAGGGCGTTCCAGTTAACTATTCTACCAGTCCTTCTTTTATACCAACAGGGACTGGGTCACCTTGGTTGGAGATACCAGTCAATTTGTATATGACTTCTCCAGATATTTTGACTGGTCTATCGAAGTAAAATTTCTTGTTTTGGTACTGACTGATAATAAATTTTACTGTTGTTTCCCTTGTTCCTCCAAAACTTGCTATGAATAGTGTGTTCATGTAGTTCATAATGGAGCTGTGATTTATCTTCTCTGCTGTTTGTGTCGGTTTCTTGTCGACATAAGCCCATTCCTTGATTTCGGCCCACATTTTTTCCCATGAGGTTTCTTGTAACTTGGTGTTTTTTATGTTTCTTAACCTTCTCATCAATGGGGTTTCAACAGATTGTAGTTCTTTTGTCTTTGCAGCTACGACTCTGGTTTGTTTTGGTGCCATCTTGTTGGTTTCTTGGTAGATTTTTCTTATAGGTTCTCTGTTCTCAACTTTCTGATTGTTGAATTGCTCTATCTCTTCGAAATACTGTAAATGATCCTTTGTTGG
Source organism: Pseudotsuga menziesii (assembly GCA_001517045.1). NCBI lineage: Eukaryota > Viridiplantae > Streptophyta > Pinopsida > Pinales > Pinaceae > Pseudotsuga > Pseudotsuga menziesii. Next base: position 196,152 of record LPNX010624657.1, read on the forward strand.
TACAGTATTTATAGGTGGTGTGTTTGATGTTTCTTTCGATGGGTGTGTTAATGGCGGAAGTGATGTTCTAGCGCATTCTCTGGGTTTTGTGTTAATGGTGATTTGCTTTTGGCGCTCCTTCTGACCGTAGTCATGAATGCATGATTTGACCTTCGAGGTCATTGGTTGATGTCGATCATGTGAGAGGTCGATGGTGGTATGTCGATGGGTTTGATGTCGACTATCGAAGCATTGGTTTCCTGTCATTCTATGTTATGGGTGTTGGTTCTGTTGTGTTATTTTTAATATTTTTAGATTTTTATAGGTTTTTCTCTGACAGTTATGGTCGTTATATTTATGTTTTTTTTTTTGAACTTGTTTTAATTTTTGTACCCTTTTAGTTGAGTTCCATTAACAAGTTTCCAAAATACTATGCCTTGTAACGTCCTTAGTTGGACTGATTCATTGGCATGAATCTATTCGACAACGTGGGGTCCCATCCATTCTGTATGTAACTTTTTGGGTTTTACTTTTACTCGACTATTGTATAGTAAGGTGAAATCCCCTACCAACAGATTCTTGTTTTTGATATTGCGATCATGCCAAGCCTTATGTTGTTGTTTTTTGATTTCTTGGTGTTGTAGAGCAATCAGTCGGTGTTCTTCTAGCTTGCTTAATTGCATCAGTCAGTCCTTCCATGCTTGTTCAACATCAACATGTAAAATATCTGCTATGATAGGTGTTTGATGTCAAAAATGTAGTGGAACAACTGCTTCTTGTCCATAGACTAGTCAAAATGGTGTTTGGTCAGTTGAATGCTTGTATGCTGTTCTGTAATCCCATAATACTGTAGGTGTCTTTTCGTCTCAATCATCCTTGTCGGTGTTATAGATTTTAGTTAGGCCCTTTGTTAATGTCTTGTTAAATGCCTTGATTGCTCCATTCGACTGGGGGTGATAAGATGTACTACATCGGTGGTCAATTTTGAACTGGTCTGTTAGTGCTTTGATGGTTTTATTAACAAAGTGTAAACCTTGTTCACTGATTAGGGTTATTAGGCATCCAAATCTAGTAATTATAATTTTATAGATAAATTTAGTAGCTATCTCACTGGAACATGAGTCGACTGGTTTTGCTTCTGCCCACTTGGTTACATATTCTAGTGCAGTTATTATGTACCTTGCACCTGTTCTTTTTGTTGGTATGGGGAATGGCCATATGAAGTCGATGGCCCAAGTTTCAAATGTCAAACTTGGGCTTACTGATATCAAAGGAATTTCTGTACTAGGCATAGGTCGACCTAGTCGTTGACATCTGTCGCATTGGCTTACAAAATTTTTGCACTCTTTGTATAGTGTCGGCCACCATAACCCTGACTGTTGGATTTTCTTCGCAGTTGTGTCTACTTGAAAATTTCCTCCCGCCAGTCCATAGTGTGCTTCATACATGATATTATTTCTTTCATGTTCTAATACACATCTTCTGAGGATGTCGTCCAGGCCCATTTTATATAAAAATCCATTTATGAGGCTATACAGTGCAGCTTTCATGGATAATATTTGTTTCTTTTTCATGCTCATGCCCTCTGGTGCTTGTCCATTTTCTAAGAATTGAGCTATTTCCTCTAATTCTGCTGGGACTACTTCTATTCAAAATAAATATGCACTCGACAGGTCGTCTTTGAGTCCTGTCGGTTCCTCTCCCATGTCGATTAGTGATAAGTGGTCGAGTCCGACATTTAATTTTCCTAGTCTCACAATGAATTCAAATTCAAATTCTTGGAATAGAAGTAGCCATCAAAAAATTATTCCATGGTGTAAGGGTTTATTTACAAGATATTTTAATGCTTGGTGGTTGGTATAAAAAATGAAAGGGTTGGCTAGTAGGTAATGTCAATACTTCTATAGTGAAAAAACCATTCCTAAGGCTTCTCTCTCTGTTGTCAAATAGTTTCTTTCTGCTTTATTTAGTTTTCTACTACTGTAAACTATGGGGTTTCCCATTCCCTCATCCCCTGGTTGAGTTAATATTGCTCCTATTTCTAGGCCTGATGTGTCAATGTGTACATGGAATTTGGTCGACCAATTCAATAACCTTAGAATGGGTGCTTCGACTAGCTTCCTTTTTAGTGTTTCAAATGACATGTTGCAGTCATCTATCCTGTCGAACTCCTGGTCTTCTCTTAATAGTTCTTCCAATGGATAGGTCATATCTGAATAGTACCTTATGAATTTCCTGCAATATCCTGTATGACCAAGTATTACCCTGACTTGTTTTGGGTTCACCGGTGGTTTTAAGTCGAGAATAATTTTTTTTGTTGCAAAGTCGACCTTGATGCCTTCTTTGCATATAATGTGTCATAATAATATCCTTATAGGGGTTAGGAATATGCATTTCCTTATGTTCAGAGATAGCTGGATTTGTCGTCATCATTCCAACATGAGCCTTAGCCATTTGCAGTGATATTTCAGCATACAGTATATTGTCCAATCATCTGAATATACTGTCATTGTTTTATAAATATATTCTTGAAATGTTTTGACCACAATTCTCGAAAATACTGCAGGTGCATTTTGGCATAACTCTCTAAGAAAATAAGCCAAATTCACATACGAATGTTGTCTTTTTTTGGTCTTCTTTGGCTATTGGTACTTGGTTATAACCTAAGAATCCATCTATAAACGAGTATCATTCATGTCCTGCGACCTCATTTAAGATTTCATCTGCAAAAGGTGTTGGAAATGGGTCTGTTAATGTGACTTTGTTTAAGTCTTTGAAGTCGACACAGATCCTTGGCTTGGTTGGGTCATGTTTCTTTGGTTGAACAACCATTGGACTTGCCCATTCTGATTGGTCAATAGGGTAGATAATTCCTACTGCAAGCATATTATCAATCTCTTTCTTGACTATCTCTTTGTATTTATGAGCTAATTTATATGGTCTCTTCTTTACAGGTCGGACATCAGGTTTAATGTCAATCTTCATTTCACCCATTCCATGGACTAGACCTTTGAGATCTTTGTAGTCTCTAGCGAATGCATCCTGGAATTATTTTAGTAAGTTTACTATTTCTGTTGTTTGTTCTTCACTCCAGTAGTCTCCAATTTTTTCCATTTTTGGTCGACCATCATTTGAGATGTAGAATTATTTAGTTTTCACTTTAGCATCTAACCATTATAGTGCTTTGGATTCATTGATTGGTCAGCTCCCTTCTTTAAACTGTGAAAATGTAGCAGGAAAGTCTGCTGCAGTCATTCGGTCGGTGTCTTCTTTGTCGGCTATCTCGACTTTGAGTACTGTGTGAATTGGTTTTGTTGTTTATGAATGGTATGATTTCCATAGAAATATTTTCCCTTCCAAATTTTCATTTTCCATTTGTAGTATTGTTGACTGTGGTGTTTTCTTGGTTTGTATGTTACTACAGTTTATTGTCGGTCGGTCATGATTTGTGTTAGGATTTTGTTCTCGGTCGGTTCTATAAATGCCTTGATTTGTTTTGCAGTTTCAACTAACTTTTCATATTGTGGTATAAAGCTGAAGTCTTTGATAAAATTCTCTCTAAGTTCATGCCATAGGAATGTTTCACCCCGAGCTTCTTCCATTTTGTACCATTTGTTTGGTAATTCGGATAGCGTCAATGTAAATAGGTGTGGCCATGTACATTTGTCCTTATACCCAAGTCTTTTGCATTCTTTTTCACATGTTCTTATGTGCTCTTCTGGGTCTTTCCCTTTGATAAACATAGGTATTTGGGTTTGATTGGTTAACCTTTTTCCTCTGAATCTTTCTATAAATTGAGTCGAATTTGTTGTCCATGCCTGCAATCTTGATTGATGGGTATCCCACCATCTAGAATCTTGTCTTGTGAAGGTTTCTACTAAGCTTTGTAGTCATCCATTTTCACCAATGTTTTTGGATACCTGTTCTATATGCATAACTGGTGATTCTCTTTCTTTGTATCTTGGGATTTGTTTGATACTTACATTTGTTGGTTTTAGGGAAGGATATTCTCTGGTTTTCTTCTCAAATATTTTTGGGATGATGGAAACCAAGAAACATTGTTGGATTGGTTTCTTCTGCACTATTTGAATGGTCCAGTAGCCTCTTGCTTTTGTTTCGTAGTTTTAGAGTTCCCAATCATATAATTCTACATCTGAGTTGTACCCTACTAAATTTTGATTGCCTAAGTGAAGTTCACCATAGACATTGGGTTCTATGTAGTCTTCATTCTTTTGTATTTTATATAATTGTTGGATGTCGACTTCTTCGTCAATAGGTTCTATCCAAGTTTCTCCTTGGGATGGATGGATAGGTACTATGAATTTTTGTCCATTCCCTTTTAGTTTTATCCTTTCCTTGTCTAAGGATATCGATGCTTTCATTTTTCTTCCCCACGGTCGACCTACTAATGATGGGGAGGAACTGGATCCTTCTTTAGGGTCAATAATTGCAAAGTCAAATTTGGTCAATATTCCTTTTATTGTCATGTCGACATTTCTCCACACTCTGATAGGTTCAATCAGACCTTGGTTGGCTAATTTTAGGTATATTCTTGACTCGTATAGTCGAGGTCTACCCAATTGTTCCCAAGTGTTGTAAGTCATAATGTTTACTTATGAGCTGAAGTCAAGTACAACTTGTCGGACATGGTATCCTTCAATTTCTAGGTTGACAAGTGGCTCGATATCACTTTTGTTCTTCTGGTTTAAACTGCATATGTTTTTTGTTTGTTTTTTTGTATTATTGTTGTGTTTCATATTATACAGTAAGTCAATGAATTGAGATCCCGCTTTATCATTTTGTACTAAACATATTAATTCGTTAACTACGATTCGTTGACTATCATTAGCTTCTTCTTATCGAGCAAATTCTTTAAATGTATTCGTTGCATCTTTATACAATTGTTTTTGTTTAGCAGGGTTAGGATAATCATTCTTTTATTTTATTTTGCTTATGTGTTGATTATCACTTCCAATTTTTGTCCCTTGTCGGGTTACTATATGCAGATTCTTTGTATTGATTACATCATGTTTTTGAACGCACGATAAGACATTAACATTTTTCTTTTTATTGATTTTATCAAGCATAGTAGGGCAATCCTCTAATGAGTGATCCTCGACTCCACAGCTAGTACAAAATTTTAAATCGGTTATGTCCTTGTATGGGCAGTCTGCATATTGATGACCTTCTTTGTAACATGTGAAAAATTGGATGGGCCGAAATGGTCAGTTGTCACGATTCCAAGAGAATCAACCTCGACCTCCATACCCTCCACGACGGTTTTCGAACCAGCACTCATATTGATGGCCTTTGTATCTTTGATTATTCTATTTGTTTTGAGCCTTGCTTTGCTAATTTTTATCGTTGTTCTGCGCAACTGTGTTTGTCTAGTAGACTGCTTGGTAGTTTTGTCGATTTTTTATGTTTAGGTGATAGTTGGCAGTGGCGTGAATTTTAACTTCATAGATTGCACACCATGATGCTTTACCATTATTCATGTTAAACAAGAAATATTTCATTGTGTGTTCTCCATGTTCTTGGCAGATGTCGCAGAAGCACTTTGTCTAAACAAAATGAACGTCCTGTCGGCTGATGTGTTGTCAACAATTATCTTTTGTGTGTCTGTCCATTAAGCATTTTGTGCACCAAAAATCTTGATTCTTAAGGTTCAGCTCTTTCAATTATTTCTACATGATTTCAAGTTGTTCTTACAGTCTAGTATCCATGGGATATGTTGGGAAATCTTCGTCCAACTCCACTTGTAGAGATTTAGTAAGAGTGTCTTCGTACGTTTTAAACGTCTCTAGGCTTATGTGCCACTGAATTTTCTATGATACACCTAGAATGAACCACTGAATTAATATTTTTTCATCAATTACATAATCTAGTTGGCTGAGGAGGTCTTTCCAATGTTTGTCATACTCTCAGAAAGATTCTGCTAGCTTTTGCGATGTTGTTTTCAACTTTTTAGCTACCAGATGTTTTGCATCTGGGGTTTTAAAGAATGAAAAGAATTGCACTTTAATTTTTGCTTTAGATGCTTGAGGGGTTCTCTCACTAAATTTCATGCACCACGTTAGAGCTCTTTTCCTCAAGGCACCAACAAACTGTGCCATCAATCGGTCTTCCACTATAACCTAATTTGCCTCCCATGTCGACTTACAAATGAACCAATGTAATATAGGATGTTCATTGCCATCATATAGATGGATATCCATTGATCCATGACCCATGTCAAATTCACTGTCACTATCTCCTCCAGGAGGTGGCAGCAGTGGGGGTGGTGGTGGTGGGGGTAGTGGGATGTTTTGCTTGTCTCTTTGTGTAGAGTTGTTTTCGACTGAACTTTCATTCCCATTGGTTGTTTTGTTTTTCGTTTCTTCTTCGACAAGCAGTCAGTTGGGGTTGAATTCTCCTGTCGATTTCCAACTACAATTATTTGTCTGCAGGTCCGACTGTTCTGTATTCTCCAAAGCTGTATTTGGCAGGGGGGTGCTCCTTCATGTGTTGAGTAAAGTAAGTGGATGCTTCAGTTGGAAGGGTATGCCTGAATCGTGACCCAGTTTCCTTCCTCTGGTCGATGGATCGCTAGATGATTATCATCATTTACTTCGTCATCTAGTCGACTCCATATACCAAACTCACCAGCTCTTAGTCTTAGGTCTTCTTCGACAATGGCTTGTATCCTAGTGCTCGGATTCATTGGAGATAGAGGTCTTATCTCTTAGGGAACTTCTATTTGGAGAGCTTCTCGCTGCTCTATCCATAACTCTCCTTCCATGGGTGATTCCTCTTCATCCACGCATTCTTCCTCTCAGTCATGACCCAACTCTGGAGGATTTCTTTCTTGGTCTATCACCTAGTACTCATTCCTCTTTGTAGTGCTATAGCCCTTTCTCTTATTTCTTCCCTTCCTTTTATCCTCTTCTCTCACTCTATTCTCTGTAAATCCATTGTACCTTTGTGTGTCACTATCCGTTCGATTTCCTTTTTAGGTTGACTTTTCATCGCTGGTGATGGTATCTCCTTTTTAGTCGACTAGAATCCTCTTTACTTTACCCTGACATATGACCAACTACCCCCCCATGGCCTACCCGATGCTTTAGAAAGCTCAGATAGTTTTGTTTACTTGCTTAGGAAATATTCCCACTCCCTTTCAACAATGAATTTCTCCCACTTCCTCTGTTTCTACGCCCAGTTAAAATTTGGTGGTGGTTTGTGTAGTGACGAACGAGGTTCGACAATATGACCCACTAGTCCTTTTCCTATCAAGAATTTGAACAACAAGGTCGGTAAGGAGCATAGGAACTACTCGATAAGGTCTGTATAGAATTTCTTCTGAATGGTTTCTACCGAAGTTCTTTCTTCTATAGCTTGCTACTCATAGAATTTGTCGGTGATCTTTTCAAACCAATCCAACAGATTTGTTCTTCCCCCTCAAATTAGTTTATCTAACAGTTGTTGGTCCTTAGTCGCTTCCGGATTTTTCATCCATAATTTTTTTCAAAAGCTTGGGTACCGATTCTACGAACTTCTCATGAGTTTCAGTGAAGAATATTTCCTTTTCCTAAGCAGTCGTTAATCTGTTTCTCCACTGTAATTCTGCAAATAATTTGCTATCTTACACTCCCACCAATTCTTAATCTCATATTCTGATATCATCTGCTTGTATTCATCTTAGATATGTACTACCGAAAACGAAACCAATGTTGTAATCTCACGGATCACAGAGGGTTGCCAATAATACACATTAAAAGCATACAGAAATAACAGAGACAAAAGACAAGAATGTAGGTGTAGAACAACAGATTATATTATATTATAAGGGTCCATACAGACACAGAACTTAACCAAGTTCTCATCTAGCTCAACAGCCTAATATATATGATTTACAAACAGTTACATATAACTACCTGTCGGTTCGGTCAAACGACATGACCTTATGTGGCCGACCTAATCTCTAATTAGTCAGCCAATCGACTTAGTTGGCTTACCGACTAGCTCCTCCAATAATAACCCAGGAAGTAAAATCTAGGTTCTAGGTGTTTCTATTGGAACCATCAATGAATCCTAAATAGATCAAAGAATTCGTCAACATCTGCCACAAAATATGAATGATGTCAACAAACTGATAACACTACAATAAGAAAAAAAACTATACAAGTTGTATAGTAATATACAAGATGTCAGCCTCGACTAAATGTTAAGCATAATATTTCTTAAGATAGATCCCATATCCAGGCTCTTCCAAGGAATTATATTCATAGTCCTTCATCTCATAGGCTCCTTTCTTTACGAAATGATTTACCATGTAAGGCCCATGCCACATGGGATTAAAATTATCCACCCTTAAAGGTTCACTAGCTTCATTATATAAGAAGACCAATTCACCTTCACTAAATCGATGGGGATAGACATACTTATCATATCAGGCCTTAACACGATGCTTATTCACCTCTAGGGCCATTACAACATCTGAACATTTCTCATCAAGGTGCTCTAAGTGGACCAAAATCTCTTACAACTCAGAAGTGTCAGGTAGAAACTCTATGGCTAGTTTCAATGAAGGAATCTCTCACTCAACTGGTAAAATCGACTCCACCCCATGTACTAGATGATAAAGAGAGAATATGGTGGCAGTCATGTCTGCAGTTTGATAATCACACAAAACAAGGTATAGCATGATATTCTAGTTTGTTTTTCTTTGTGGGGAGGTTCTTTGTAAAATGGCCTTAAGGGACTTGTTAAATATTTCAACTTGGCCATTCGCTTGAGGGTAATAAGTAGAAGAGTTTTATTTATTATACCCTAGTTTAGAAGTTAATTACATCATCATATTATTTTGAAATTTCCATGGTCAGTGATGAGATCCTTCAACATTCCGAACCGAGTGAAAATAGGATGTAACAAGGCAGCATGCAAGCACATATTTCATGCAAACACCTGAAAAGGGTGGAAGTGCTTGACATCATTAACACAATATTTCAATATCGATGACCAATATTAACCCTCTCTAAGTATTTTTTGGGCAATATCAAGCCCAAATAAATGACCACCACACACCCCAACGTGGAAATCATTCAACATAATATTAGCCTCGTCGTGAGTAAAATAACGACGGAAAATGGAATCCATCCCATGGCTATACAATGTGTCACTGATAATAAAGTAGTTATTATAATTATGACATAGACCCATCATCATTCATACCTTGATAGGTGATAGGGAACCTTAAAATTCTGTAGATAAATGATGATATCGCCATACCAAGGGTTTGTAGTCAAAATGAGGAAAATTTGTTCATCCACGAATGAATCCTCGTGGATCATATCTTCATCCAAGCTATGAATATCTGATATAAGCTCCACAAAGATTAATGATTTCTTTGATTTCTCTGCAACAAATTTTAGGTCGAACTCTTGCAAATAAAAATCCATTTATTATATTTTCCCCCAATTATTCATCTGGTCAAGAAAAATTGAAATGGATTGAAGTGGGATATGATGGTAGTCTAACAAAGGAAGATATAGTGTCTCAACTGATGGACTGCATGGACAGTCACTAAGGTGAACTTATCAATGTGACTATATTGAAGTTCAACATCAATTAGATTCTAGTTAATATAATATATAGCGTGATATTGGAGCTCATCATCCATTTGAACTAGAACGATAGAAATTTTCTCTAGAGACACGATCACATATAAAAAAACCATGGCTATAGTCAAGTGGACTAAGCACGGGGACCAATGCCAAGTGTTTCTTAAGGGTGCCAAAGGACTCTTGGGATTGACAATCCCATACGATCATAGTATCCTTGATCAATAAGTGCATAAATACCTTGTTCAAATTGGCGTAATTGACGACGAATTGATGTAAGCAATTTCCCATCCCTAGGAGACTATGAAGATGTCTAATTTTGTGTAGGGGAGACAACTATAGTATTGCTTCAACCTTTAATGAATTGACCCTAATACCCTCCATGGATATAATGAATCCCAAGAAACAACCAACTTTGACACAAAATATCTACTTTTGAGGATTTAACAGAATTTGATAACGGCGTCATCTTTCAAATACCAAGTGCAAATGATTTGGGTGATCCACCCTCAGATAAGAGTGAGCAGCTAAATTTCCCAGATAAACTTCAATAATATACTTATGGTCATGGAAACCAAAAGTCATAGCCCACTGAAAAGTGGTTCCTATGTTTTTAATGTTGAAAGACCTTTTTTGGTATGCAAAAGTACCCCAAGGACAAATAAACATAATCTTATGTTGATCCTTGAGTTTGATTTGTATTTGGTTATACCACAAAATCCTTCCATAAATAAGAAAACTTTGCTCCCATCACATTGATAAAAAATATAATTAATGAATGGGGTGGCAAAATTATCTTTCAGATAATCCCTATTAAGGTCTCTAAAGTCCCTGAATATATGGATGGTCCCCTGCTTCTTATTGACTGGAAGGTGATTGGATACCCATTAAGTTAATGGAACTAGATAGATGAAACTGAATTTGAGTAGCTTCTCTATCTCATCCTTAATGGTAGGTTCTTTGCAAGGGTTCATTGCATGAATGCATTGTGAAATCTGTTTAGCATTTGGATATGTTTTGAGATCATATTCAAGAATGCAAGGGCCGATTCCTAGAATCTCTTGATTTCATCGGGAGAGCAGTCTGCACCAATGTAAACATACTTGATTTTACCAGGAATCTGAGAGATGTTGATAGTAATTGTAGGAGATAAATTTGACATGTTACCTTCTGCATATATACCCCGAGTGACTAATGGGATCGTGGGATGACCAACACTCTTTTTTAAGGTATTCCTAAAGTCATCATGCTCAATTCATTCGATATCCAAGAGGAAGAAAGATCGATGATGTGTCTCCTCTGGAGGTTTTTCCTAACCTGTCATGGACTCAATAATCACTTAATTTAAAGGAGAATTATCATCGAGGAAATCATGTGACCATGATGACGTGACCGTGCAAGAAGGCATGGAAAGGATATCCTACTCTTCCATCCGTGAAGATGAAGCACTAGGGTATACAAAACTGTGCAAAGATTATTTGGGAAGTGCATTATAGTAGACTAGAAGGGAACTTTAGCACTAAGAAGACAATGGTAGTATTGTAGAAGTATTTTTATTAGCCGAAACTCCATCACGAATTCAGTTGATATATCATATCCTGCATTGCCTGCTTCATTGTAAAACGGACCATAAAAAATCAAGGGTTCTACACCCCCTTCCCAATCCACAAAAGTCCCACAATGACATTGTCATATGTGCGCCAAATCCCAAAAAGATGAATTTGGGTAAGTTGTACGTCGACACAGATCTTAACTTGAAGAAAACAATAAATAGTGGGACATTATTCAAGTTTAAGTAACTTCACTAAGCGAACACATATCTTGACCCAATAATACTTTAAATAAGCAAGAGATGGACATGGTGAAGCAACTTGTGGAAATGAAAGAAAAATATCTGAGTTAACTTGGTTAAACAAGATTATAAATTCCTTGGGGTATCAATGACTGATTGATAGCAGAAATATTTTTACAAAGTGGACTTGAACTACAAAAAATAGTATGTTAGCACTGGAATTGAACCAAAGGTTGTGGAAGGATTGTTCCTAGGTAATAGCATAACCACTTTAGACTATGCTTCTGGCCCAGCACAGTCAGAGAGGGATCTCTTGTTTACTTACCAAATTTTCTCACGCAAGATATTCAATTGAGAACGGTCAGGAGGTCAGATTCCTAAATGGGGAAGGTGTGTTGTTATAAGGTGTATATTGGATGATCAGAGAGGGGGACCATTGGGAAATGGAGTCGAAAATCCTGGTATGGAACATGTTGCAGGAGGTAAAGAAATGTGGAAATTTACAGACAGATGCAAGGTAGCCGCCCATCTTCCAATCAGGAGATGTTTAGCAGGTGATTAGTGGATGAGAGGGAATAGTCCATCATGCAGAGCATTTACAGGATGAATTTTGTGTGACTTTAGAAGAATTTGTTTAAATATGTTTGAAACAAAGGGCTGAGAGCATACAGGATGAATTCTAGCCCTGATACAATACTGTCCAAACATGAAAGAAAATAACAAACTGGAATGAAAAACAGGATAAACATTCACATAAGGAAGTTGCATATTGAAAAAAAAGACGATGCAGGAATCTCTTCCTTGAATAGTTATCATTCCTCTGCAATTTTATTCACATCACAGAAATCCATAAAAAATTACAATGGAGAGCCTTGGCCCTTGAAATTTTCCCAACCAACCCCTGTCTCCCTCTACTGGGAGTATATTGATACTATCTTAGACCTGAGACTAATCCTCGAAACAAAACCTGGAAACTATTTTCAGTCATAATCAGACACTAAAAGTTTAGAGTGTGGTACTATTGCCATGATTTACAAATATTAATAGACATTATGGAGCTACCGTGCATGGTAATTGGACTAACAAATCAGAGTTTTCTTCATTCAGGTAACTTAGTATGAAAATGATTGTTATATCGATTGCTGGTAGTATGTTGTTGACTCGGACTGCTCCTGATGTGTCTTTTTGCTTCCTTTGATAGTCATGCCTTCTTCAAACCATGGTACTCAAAGGTTGACAAGAAAACCTGCGCTCTGGCGCTCAGCCATTTTCCCAGCTCCTCCTTCGTCTGGTAACGCTGCTATAGGAGGGGGCTGGAAAAAGGGTGGCCATGCATTTAATGATGATAAGCCTCCAGAGTGGCTTATCATTCCTGTACTGCTCTCTACCTCTGATGAGGAGGGTTCTCTTGCTGGACATGCCACTAGGTGTGTGTTTGACCTCCTCCTTTCCCTTGGTAAAATTGTTAGGTGGAAATTATAGGGGCGATGATGAAGAATTTGGACCTATATTATCCCAGCTTGAGCATTTTCTCCAACAGATCAGCCACTATTGTGTGTTGGGACATTAGAGGCTGTGAATGCAACTGGAGGTATCGAAGGGACATCCCTGGGATATAAAAACCCATGCACATCAAAGCCAAAGGTAGGGTTGTCTGGAAGCAGGTGAATCTCTCTAAGTGCTTAACATATGTGCCCCGGTGGTTGGCGATTTCCTAGTGTAGATAACCAGGACGATGAAGAAACGTAATTTTATGTTCGCCAACCATCAGTACCCCCTGACAAACTAGCTTCTCAAACCACACAACCATTGTTTTCTGTAAGAGAACTCAAAACTTCGCATAATTCAACCTTTCTGGTCTATCTCTCACTACCTACCCATTTCCATGCTTCAATAGTTTCAGAAGGTGGCATTATATAGGGTGAGCCGGATCGACCTAGAGATGACTGTGCACTTGAATACCAGTCATCATAACAATAGCATGTGTGACACTTGGGCGAGGATCTTCTCCTCTCATGAAAAATCCATTCAAGCTATCTCCTCTGATGTTCAGTTATCTTATCATCTATGGATAATACTTTAAGCGCTTTCCCGCATGGCTTCCCAACTGGTTTAAGGCGTTTGGATATGACCTTTCCTTCACTTTTGCTTGCAGTGATGGTGGTGCTTGAGCATATTCAGCTCACTGCGTCTCTTTGCTTCGTGTAGAGGCCAGGTTCGTCACTTCAAAAAATCTGAACTTCGTGCTTCCCTGTTGTTTTTTCTACGAAAGCCACGTGCCAGACATGTGGAGCATGGAAGGTTGATGTCATTGGACAAGATATTTGCCTCAGGCCTATCACAAATGGCATTAAGGGTCATGATTATTGGTCAACTCGTATGTGAGGCTATCCTCTCTGTACCATTTTCACCGAGAGATTCTGCCCCTACTGGCATTTCTCATGTAGTCAGGCAGTCTGTCGATCTTGAGACTCAGAACAACAAATCCTCTAGCTCCATGTAGATATCTTTTGCAATCCCTTATGACCTTTGACCATCAGGATTCTCCTTCTATATGCACGGTTAATCAACTTATTCTCCAAATCCGAGCCTCCTATGTGCGGGATTTTCAATATCGGGACCCAAGGTTAATGTCCGTACAACTTTCCTCAGTGGAACTAATACCGATCCACGATCCACAACCTGCCTTCATCTAGATCTCCCAATTATGGGCATGTTAACTAATTTCCAATCTTCCCTTGTCCAATTGAGCAAGGACTTTCAAGTTGCAGAATCCTCCATGTCTGTTGATCAATTTCGACCCTTCGTCGTGACCGTTGATCTTAGCAACTAGTACCACTTTTCATGACTTGGAATTGCAATTTTATCCGTGCTAATTCAGATCATGAAATCATTTATGGACATGGATCTACTCATACTTTTATCTCTGTTGTTAGATATCTCCATCCTTTAATCTATTTCGCAATTCGAAAAAGGTCCTTTTTCCATGCATGTTTTCCCAGTGGAGTCGCCTTAGGCCATCGATCAGGCTTCGCCTTGATCTCGGCCTTTCATTGCTTATCCCCTTTAACAAGATTCGCAAATACCAAACTTAAATCTTTCCTCACATCTTCAACCTGTGGAACCATGCTACATCATTTATCTATGACACCCCTTTATCTCATTTCCATTGCTGCACATCTTGACCTTTGGAAGGATCTACCTTCGTATATAGAGATATATTCTCCATCTAACAGTCTTAGCCCATAAGGGTCTTCATTGAACATGACCTTTTTCGAATCCTTCCGAGCCCATAACTCGACAGTTTCAAATGGAGTGATAACAGCTGGCTCCACGAGGGATGCTATCCTCCGAGTGAGGTAGAAAAGAACCTTGTAGACCAAGTTCAAAATCCATTGGGTTTCCCCCAATCCTTCTTCAAAATATTCAACATGCTCTGAGCTATTGCTGTAAAAATATTATGTTAATTTACAAACTATTCTCTTAACCATACTCTGAAACTGAGAACAATTGTGACTGCAAACCTGTACTTATAACTGAAAATGAAAACAAACTAAATAGTACTGAAGGAAATGCTTAATATACCTCGAGCTTATTTGTACCTAGCTACTCTACCTAATTTAGCATAGCCTAATTAAGTGGATTCTGACTTCCAATGAAGCCAATTAAGCAACTTATCCAATAATTTTGTTTCCTTTTCATGCTTGATTAAGAACAGAGATGAAATACATAATGGAAGAAGGCTATAACAAATAAACTGATCTTTACAGCAGAGATACAACCAGTCATTACCATTACCCAACCTCTCCATGTACTCTGCTACAGGGTCATAGAAAGCTCGACAACCTCCAACATATTTTGTCCTCTGTTTATCATGGGAAAGTTGTGTAAAATGCCCTTCCTCTGGTGAGCTATTAGGCTGATATTTGAAGGATATTTGAAAGGGATTCTTAGGATTGATTTCAAATGAAATATCCACCCTTTCATTCAAAACTTCTGAAGCTAGAATCTCACCTTCCTTATATGCCTCAACATGGAGATCATATTTTTCTTCAACAAAATCGAGCAAGCACAATCCTTCTTTATGGGATGATATTATTGAAGGTGAAAAGTTAAAAAAGGAATTTATTTTAGAACCATTACCTCCTTCTTTGTGACCCACTACCTCATCGGAAACTCCTAATGTATCTATAAGTTGAGAGGGACTGCATGACTGTTCCTCTTTATCATATTTTTTTCCAAACAAACCTATGGAATGCACCTTCTCATCTAACTTTTGTTTCCTCTTAGAGGATTTAAGTCTGTGTCTTATTAATTCAAATGAGGAATAACACAAGGGAAAATTGTCCCCTTCAGTACACTTATTATCCTTTCCTATCTCATCCCTCTGACTTTGGATTGGAGCTTGATTTTCTCCATTAGTAGACCTTGGTTCTATAGCTAGTTCTTTGGGTATAACCTCTAGGTATTCCTCCTCATACTCATCGTACACGGGTATACCAAAATCCATTTTAAAATCATCATTAACGGATTTGGTGCTAAGAAGATTGCAACCTTCAGAAAACAAAATGGAAGAACCATCTACTTTTATATCAGGTAGATCATTTTTATGTCTAGTAAGGGAAAGCTTTAGCTGAATAGGGACTATCCCATGTCGTTTATGTGGCCCAACCAATTTTAATGTATCTTTTATTTCTCCACCATTGTATTGACCTGACAATTTTTGGAACATCTTAAGGTTTTCTTCAACTTCCAAACAATCAGTAAACATGTGCTACAGGGTGGTTGATTTTCTTTCCAAAAGAAGTAATGACAGTTCATGAGGAAAGGTAGATGCATAATATATTTTAGCATCATTTTCAAGAGTTTGGACTTCCGTTGGCATGTTATGATAAAATCTTGCAAATATTCTGTTAAAGCTAGACATGGCTTCACCCTTCTGCATCTTCAGGGAATTATGGACAGGGGGTTATGGACAAAAATCAGACTTCAATTTGACGATTTTGTTTTTCTCATACAAGTAAACGTTGGTATGTGAGCATTAATCTTACATGTCAAATAAATTTAAATTTGGAAAATAAATCTAATTCTAGGCCTATATATGCTAAATTGTTAATGACAATAAAATAAGCAATGATGAACATAAGAATATATATGTTTCTCATATAATAATAAAATATATTTTTATTAAATTTTTTAATAATAAATAAGGATAAGAATTTATATTAGAAATGTTATAATAATGAATTTAGTTTTATCTTAATTTACATCTAGGTTTCCAAAGTTTCATAGAATTTAATATATTACATTAAATAATTTTTTTTTAAATCATAAAATATAAGCTTATTTTTTCTATTGCATCACAACTTCGAGTTTCTTAGAAATTAATATATTAAACTAAATTATTTAAAAAATAAAATTTAAATTTAATTTTCTTAAAATATACATTTATATTTTCTATTGGATCACAACTTTGACATGACAAATTTTATTTCAATTTAATTTCATTTGTCAGAAATAAAAATATTTCAAACGTTATAAAAGTTGTACAAAACTAATATTTCCCATCTAGCTCATTTTCTTTCTTTCTCTACTACAAGTCTTTTACGATTGCCACTCAGTCCTCCAAGCAGAGGACAAAACAATTATTATCCTACTAACTAAGATTTCCACATGGTCTTGTAAGGGAATTATTGTTGTCCTGCTAACTCTATTGCGATTCTTTCAGAATATTTGCACCTAGTGATAGAGTTCAAGAGCAAATGGTTTCTCTCATGCTAGTCTTTTTAACATTTCCACTTGGTCCTACAAGCCAAGAAGGAATTGGTAAATTATTATGCTTACTGAGAGTACTAATATTGGGCTTTGGAATATCCACAGAACATCACACTTTGTATTTTTCTTGATGTTCTTAGGACTTAAACCTGCAAATATTATGTTGCATCCACATAATGCAAAATTGCAATTTGCTAAGGAAAAAACCCTTTCCTTGATTATCATTGCACAATAGTGAACTCATGGGAAAATATGACCCCGAGAAAGATGATAACCCATAATTTTCATATTCTAAGGGAAATACCCTTGGCTTGATCATCACTACCCAACTAAGGAAAAAACCCTTGACTTGATCATCGTTTCGAAACAAAAAAACATGCAACAGAATCAAAGCCCGATGAAGTGGGACCATCTATAACATTCTCCAACCTATTCAATAATGCTTCAGGAGAAGTAATGCTTCAGGAGAAGGACACTGCAAAAAGTGCAAAAATCTATTCAAATTGATTTCATATCTAGTTCGACGAAATATCAAGGTCAACGACATGCATGACAATGACAAGGGAAACACATGAGAGAATCTTTGGCACTGTAAAATATCCAAATTTCATGAATAATTTTTTTTTAATATATGTCTATCTGTAATTACATAGCATAAAATATCCATATGATGTTCAAATTTGTGCTTAACATAAAGGACACAGTTACGACAAACAATAAAATATGACTTAGGTCTAACTGCAGAATATAAAGGATAAATTAAACTCATATGACCTTTAAAATATGTTTAGTATTTTATCCATTAACATAATGACTCTTTGCAACAACATTACGATGCAACTTATTGTTATGACGACACTACTTTTCTTTTCGTCAAGTTTATGAAAGAATGCCATTTTTATTTTCTGTTAGTTAAAATTATTGTGATTGTTGGTTATGTTCTTCTTTGCATTCCATTTGACTCTATTTAGATGCTAGGCAAATAATGGGTTACATGTCTTACTTAGCATTTATGGCTAACACAGATTTTATGTTTCTTTTGTGTAGGTGTTTACTAAAGAAGTCTTACACAACCTAGCTATCACAAAATACTAAGATAAATATATATAAAACCACTCCTAAACAAGGGCCTAAGCGTTGGGAGAAAAGGGAACAAAGATTAATTTATTCATATGAAAATACAAACATAAACATAAATTCTATGGTATTAAACAATGAAATGGGGTGGTCTTGGAACTATACTATTTGGGTGGAAAAAGCATACACCAAGTGGCATTAAATGCTCATGTGATGGTTCATGTGCTACAGTTGTTGATCACTGCCCATGTCAACTCATAAACCCTAGGGGTTTAATGCACCTCATAAAACATTACTTCCTTGTCGTTGTAACTCTATTTCTGTAACGTATTCTATTATTTGTTGTGTGTCTTGATCAGTCTCTTCCTGTAATGTTGTAAAGATACAAAGTGTATTTCGATGGTGGACGAGCAGAGGTTCTCGGCCCTCGACACCATTTAAAATTGTCTGTGAGAAAAGGGTTTGTTTGGATGGTTCTGGTTCCACTATGTGGCGACGTCGGTGACCAAGCTCTTACTACCATAGTGGCCTTCAAAAAAAATATAGGATAAGTTCTTTCTATGGCTTATGTTGTCATTTCCCATCGTCAAAAACAATTTATGATTCAATATTTGACCTCTATGGGTTTCATGTGTAGGAGGTTTTAAAGAACGAGTTGTTGCACTTGGTTTTTTATTGGATGTCATTTTGAAGGAGTTATGGTCCTGGTGAGACCTGTAACCTTTTTTTCTCGTGGGTCTATGGCTTGTGGCTCCGTGTCTTGACATGCGTCCTCATGGAATGGATTTTATTCCCGTGCTTCCTTGTCATTAAAAAAAATGGTAACCTTCTTGGTTCTTCCCTGTGGCATTTACTAATGGTTTTTAAAAAGGTATTCCATGACCGTGAAGTTAAAGGACTGTAATGTAATTACATAATTTGCAATGGATTTAGATGACATATTCCTTATTTTGTGGAGTGTTTGAACAGTTGTTGAACTGTCGCTCCGAAACTTGTAAATGTTTATTTTCAAAAGAGGCTCCCATAAGGGTTTTATTGTTGTATTTACATAGTCGATTTGATCCTTGAAAGTTGTCTCAGTTTGTGACTCCGTAATTTCAATTTGCCAGTAAAATATCTTTAGGACCAAAGGCCATTTCTATTTTCTAGCACTTAGTGCAGTAGTTGATTAGTGTAATGTTACAACAGTGAGGATATTACTATGTTTTGATTATCTTTATAAAATGATGAGATTGCATCTGTGAGGCCACTGTCAAGTCAATAATTGCTTAAATTGATACCGTTGTTCATATATGGAATAACAAATATTTAAGAGGAAGTTGTAAGGCTGTTGTGAATCCTTCTTTAAGGTTTTTATTGTATGTTTTTATTTAATGCATTCCAAATAATACTAAGATGGTCTCCATCCTACAACAAGGGTTGCGACCTGTCGAAAATATTGATTTAGAGTTTTCTTTTGGAGTAAATACTTATATTTTGGTTGGGCCATAAATCCTTTGTATTTGTAACTCTATTTGTATTTAATATATATATTGACCATATATAACTTAGTTTTATGTTTGAATTTTAATTAGTTGTTGTAAACCCTAACTGTAGCATATAAGCCTTTGGCTAACAAAGGATATAGGGTTTGAACCCTCGATTGATTATGCTTTTTAACTTAGGATCTTTAATTAGTTTTATATACGATTTTTCCTAACTATAAAGGATAGAAAATATAGTTTTTAAATGTTTTATGTTTCTACAAAAAATAAGCTCGGAAGCTAAAGTTTTATGGAATGAATAATAGGTATATATATATATATATATATACTTATACTTTACAGAGTTAAACTTATTATTGCATACAATTGTATGAATTCTTAAATCCATGGTGTCTCTTCTGTGTAAAACTAGCTTCTGTCGACTATAATGGAAGTTTTAGGAAAAGATTTTGATCTTTAACATTTCTTTGATTAGTAAGAAAACTAGTACAAAAAAGAGAAAATAAATGTTATTTGAGTGAGCTAGATTGTAGTAAGTGAGAACTTAGATGAAAAGTAAATGCTTAGTTTATTAAATCGCGTTTATCCTACTTAGGACTATAATGACTGAATTTAAAGACAAATGAAATAATAAACTCAGAAAAATACTTATAACCTCATAGGATAATATCTGCTAAATTTATTTTATAAATAAGTTTAATTATAATACAATTACCATTAATCTTTATAGAACACTAAGGCATGCTTCATAAAATAATAATACAGAACTCTGATCATTTTAACTTGTTCTAACTTAAGGCAATAACTAGTTCATAGAATCTATCAACATTCATAAAATTCCAAATACAGATTTAGAGTGAATAACATAGATAAAACAAAACAACGTAGAACCTAGGTAAATTTGTAAAAGGGGGACAAACACCCAAAGGAGATTGTTCCTCCCAACTGTCTCTTGAAGCAACCAAGATCAATTGCTTTAGGGCCCCTGAGCCTGTTCACTAAACCACAAGGAAGAAGATACTGTGAGACAGACCATACAGAAAATATATGCAACTTAGCACTCAATAGCAGACTTAACTCAACAGTTTCACTTTATCTATCCCCTCATCGAATTCCTTGAGTGCCTGATTTTTCAGTTTGCAGCAGTCATAATGTTCATTCACTTGGAATAGAATGTACTAAGCCTCTTACTCAATTCGATGGTATTTATAATATTTCCTAGATCTTTAGTTTAGTTTTGAAATTAAATGAGCCACTTGCTCAGTTCCCCCTCTCAAAGAACATGACCACAAATTTAGGGATGTTGCTTCCTACAACAGCTAGAAAGTGAAATGCTAGTGTTTCCACTTGTCATTCAGCCTTCTACAACTGCTCATTTCTCCTAGTGGTTCAGTGAAAACTCTTTCAACAATATCCTTTGGATAGGTGTCTCTCCATTTAATTATTTAAATAAAATAAATATTCAATTACAGTCATCCTTAACTAACTTGATCATAAAAACTTTACAATAATTTTAACATAATGTTTTCTCAAATAAATAACAATATTCATTTTTTAGTTCTAGGTGGGTTACAAAAACCCCCCATTATTCTCAACATCATCCTCGATGTTTCTTAATTGTATTCCAAGTCTTCCTGAAACAGAGTTGGATATGCCTCTCGCATATGACTCTCCAATTCCCGGGTTGCTTCATCTAGATTGAGGTGTTTCCATTGCACCTTTACATGTCCAATGGTGCGATTCTAGAGAAACATTTCCCTCCTGTCGAGAATACAGTTTGGTTCCACCTAAAAATATCCTTTGGGGTCTACCTGAATAACATTCTAGTCGATCACATGAGTGGCATCGTGTACGTACTTTTTCAACATGGAAATATGAAATACATTATGTATTCTAAGGTTAGGTGAAAAATCTAACTAATATGCCACTGGTCCGACTCTTGCCAATATTTCAAATGGTCCATAATACCTGGGTTCTAATTTAGCACAACTCCCCAACTTAAAGGAGCTCTTTCTGGTTTTTACCTTGAAAAATACATGCTCACCTACTTGTAATTCTTTCTGAGTTCTTTTAAGGTCTGCATGACTGTTTTGTCTGCCTTGAGCATTTTTCAAATTGTGTTGTACCTATTTCACTATTATTTCCAGTTCTTTTAATAACTCGGGTCCTAACATCAACCTGTCAATCGGATTACTCCATGAAATTGGAGTATTACAATTCCTACCATACAATATTTTAAAAGGACTAAGTTTAGCTGAAGCTTGATAATGATTATTATACATAAATTCAACTAAGTGTAAATAATCTTCCCATTTCTTGGGATAGTCTGTAACATACGTTCATAATATGTATACTAGAAATCGATTGACTCTTTCAATTTGTCCATCTGTTTGCGGGTGATAAGCAGAACTGAAATTCAATTTAGTATCTAGTCCTTTAAACAATGAATTCCATAAATTATCAGTAAACTTAGGATCTCTGTTAGAAATTATTACCTTCGGAATTCCATGCAACCGAAAAAATTCCTTCATAAATCAATGTTAGTAGCCTTATGAGTTGTTTTAATAGGTATAAATGTGTTTCCTTGCTTATTTTCTCTACCGCTACCATTATTGAATCATTTTGTTTCTGATTTTTAGGCAATCCAGTTATAAAATCAATACTGATAACTTCGCAATTCCAATTTGGAATTGGAAATGGTTGTAGAAGACTGACTGGGTGTTGATGCTTAGCTTTAACTTGCTCACATTCTATACACCTAGCTATATATTCATCAACTCCATTCTTCATATTAGTACAAAAATACTATTTTCTTAACATTGTTATCATCTTTTGATACCCCAGATGTCTGGAATAAGGACTTTTATGTACTTCATTTAAAATCAACAATTTAATTTCTGGTATGTTAGGCACATAAAGTCTGTTTTTATACAACATTAAGCCGTTTTCATTTAAACTGTAATTTGCCTTCAAATTTTCAGATTCATTATTAGTTACTTTTTCTTTTATATTTTGGTATTCCTTTTCTATTTGTATTGTTTCTTCCAATTTATCATCCAATTTTGTTTTGTAACTGCTAATGGTAGCTATAAAATTCATTATTGCATTTCGTCTTAAGGAATCGACCACTTTATTTTTCTTTCCTTTGATGTGTTTGATCTCAAAATCATATTCTCTAAGGAAGGATAACCATCTATATTGCCTTGCATTCATAGTTTGTTGATCAACCAATTATTTTAAAGCTTATGTTAACAAACATTAGTAGAAATATTTTACCAATTAGATGATGGTGTCTCATTTTTAGAGCATGAATTACGGAAGCCATCTCTAAATCATATGTTGCGTAATTATTTTCATGTGTTTTTATCTTCCTTAATTCATAAGATATTACATGCCCTTCTTGTGTTAGTACTCCACTCAAACCTTCATTGCATGCATCAGTGCACACAACGAAATCCTTGTTTGGATCTGTTATTTTTAGTATAGGTGTGGTAGTTGATAATTATTTTAATTTATTAAAACTTTCTTCACACTTTTGATTTTAGACAAATCTTTTTCCCTTTTTCTGCAAGTATGTTATGGGATTCATGATCTTCAAGAAACCTTCTATGAATTTTCGGTAATAATCCATACTTCCCATGAATTATTGTACATTTGTTACATCTTTGGGAACATGCCAATCAATTATTGATTTTATCTTATCCAGGTCTACTGATATTACTTCATTCGATATCATGTGACCTAGATACTATATCTTATCTTTATAAAATTTGCACTTATTGAATTTAGCATACAGTTTATGTTCTCTTAGAACCTATAGTATTATTTGCAAGTGTTCATCATGTTCTTATTTCATTTTCAAATAAATTAATATGTCATCTATGAAGACGACTACAAATTTATCTAGCTATTTACTTAATACACTATTAATTAAACACATCAAGGTGGCTGGATCGTTTGTTAGCCCAAAGGGAATAACTACAAACTCATAATGCATGTATCGAGTTTTGAAAGCAGTTTTGAAAATATCTCTGTCTTTAATTCTGGCTTCATGATATCCAGATATCAAGTATATTTTTGAAAATATCGTCGCTCCTCGTATCTAATCAAATAGATCATCGATGCGGGGAAAGAGATATCTATTTTTAATTTTCATTTTGTTTATTTGATGGTAGTCTGTACATAGACGTAATGTATCGTCTTTATTTTCAACGAAAAAGATAGGTGCTCCCCAAGGGGATACACCTGGTCTTATATATTTTTTGTCTATTAGTTCTTGTAGTTGTAATTTTAAGTTGTTAACTTCTAAAATGTTCATTAAATAAGGAGACGTTGAATTACGTACAGCTCCTGGTACTAACTCATTAGTAAAGTTTAGATCTCTCTTTGGAGGTAATCCTGGAATTTCTTCTGGGAAAACATTTGAGAAATCTTGTGGGATTGGAATATCATCAAATTTAAACTTATCTTCTTTATCCATGTGTTTGTTATTTATTATATGTAAATAAAATACTTTAAAACCTTTCCTTACAACCTTTTTCATTTGTAAAGCTGAGATTTGTTTAACAGAAACTTTCCTAGGTATTCCTTTGATGGCGATTCTTTCTCCTTTATCATTTAAATAGGTAAATGTTTTCTCAAAACAATTTAAAACTACTTGATGTCTTTCCATCCAATCCATACCTATTAAAATATCATAATACCCTAATGGTAATACATTAAGATTTACTTGATTTTTGAACTGACTCATAAACATTTCACAGCTTTCAACATAATTAACTACTTTTCTTTTGGTGCATGTAGCTAACTGAATCAACCAAGACTTTTCAAACTTTTTCAAATATAAATTTCATTTTTGTTATGCTAGGTGACACATAGCTTAGACTAGCACCTAGGTCAATCAAAATAGAAACAAACTAGTTTTGTATCATACCTTGCACTTCTACCATGGAGGTTTGATGATCATCCTATTGATTCTCCAAGGCTGCGTTAATTTAGGGAATTTCATTTGCTACATCACCAATTGTTTCTTCCTCCTTAATGGTATGTACATTGTTGTAGTTTCTCCTTCTGATCAAAAATTCCTTTTCATAATGAGGTCCCTAGAATTCCCAACACTTTATAGGTTCTTTATGTTCATTGTTTTTAACATAATTATTAGGTATGTATCTTCCTTTTGGTGTTGTAATGTTTTGTTGTGTTTACCTTTAAAATTTGTTCCTTCATACTTATTCTTAGAAAAATTCTGAGAATTATTCCCAAATATTTTATTAGAATTAAACCTTTTGTTTTCTAGTCAACGTTACTTGCTCTCTTATTCTTCCAGTTAGGTATGATTTCTCTCTTTTTACTTTGTTTGTAACAGAAGTTAGCTTTTCTCATCGCCTCTTCAAGGGTATTTGGATTATCAAACTCAATTATGTGCTTGAAGATAGTAGGAAAACAACTTACAAACCTCTATATCTTAGGTTTTTCATCAATTATGTATGGTACATATCTTAGTAAACTTAAAAATTAACTACTTAACTCTTTCATGGACATTGAGCCTAATTTAACTTCACAAAACTGTTTAGCTCTTTCTTCATAATACTACTTGGATAAGAATTTTCTTTTGAAGTAGTTTTTAAATACTCTCTAGGTTAAATATTTTTCTTTAAGGTTTTTAACTCTTTTTATGTCCTGCCATGATATGTCAGCTTTTCTGGTTAGGTTGTATATATCCATCTGGGCTTTCATTCTATCAGAGTAGTTATAAATCTGAAAGTACATTTTCATACCTGACAACGAAGCCTTGGTTTCTTCACCCTTTTCCACTTCCCCGTTAAACATAGGAAGTTTTATCTTTTTAACTTCTCGCAAGATCTCCTCATAAGATTTATACTTCATCTTCCTAGGACCATGGTTTCTTTCACTACTTTTACTAGTGTATTTATACTTTCCTTTGTGCGACCTTACTTTAACTCCTGAAGAATATTTACTTTCACGATAAAAAAAAATTTAATTTCTTACCCTTACATTTATATGATACTAGTCAAGAATCAGTTTCATACTCTTTTCTTTCATCTTTGCCTTCATTTTGTATTTGTTTTAGTAATATCTGCTTTACTTCCTCCTGAGCTCTTAAAATTATCTCGTTATCTTCTTTGACTAGTACATGTGCACATTTTTCTCACAGAAAATCATTGCTATAGCGACCAACATGACCCCTTTTTTTGTGGGAAATTTTTTGTCATTGTAGCAACACTTTACACACTTCATTTCTAAAGAAACACAAAAGTCATGAAACATATGGTGTTTAAAAAAAACAAGATCTGTTGCTATTGTGACAAAGTGGTGTTGCTATTGCAATGAATTCATGACTTCTATTGCGATGAAGTGGTGTCTCTATTGCGACGAATTGGTGGCTTCTATTGCGACAAAGTGGTGTCTCTATTGCAACGAATTGGTGGATTCTATTGCGACGAAGTGGTGTCTCTATTGTGACAAACTGGTGGCTTCTATTGCGACAAAGTGGTGTCATTATTGTGACAATTTGTCTCATATTGCGACAATGGGTCATCTCTATAGTGACACCTGTGTGTACAAGCCTCCGATGGGATTGCTATACTAGCGATGAAAAATACATCTCTAATATAGCAAGCTCATTGGAGGCTTGTACACACAGGCATCGCTATAGCGACGAACCTGTTATTTATTTTTTTAATTATGTAATACCACTTCTATGTCTACATGTAATGCCCCATTTTGTTAAAACCATTTGAACATATCATTTTTTATTGTTTACTACATTTTACATTGTGATATATGCTTACGCATTATTATTATTATTTTCTGATAATTAATTGGACAAAGCCTCAAACAAGATGGGGTCATGGTTCTATAGGACTAGGAAACTTAAATATATAAAACTCGATCAGATATACTTAAATTTTGGAAACTTGTAAATAAATCAAAAGAGTCCAAAACTTAACTAAAACTCAAGGTGGAAGCTCCAACTCAATAGAAAAGATAAATAATAATCATGCAAATAAAAATAAAATGAAATATAAAACATAAGTTTACAAAAAGGAGATCATTCATTATTTACTTTTCATTCCCAACTACCATCTCTTCTTCGAGAAAGAAAAAACAAGACCTAAGGCCTATGAAAACATGAAAGTTGTGATAGCTTGGTATATTTGAGTTGTAGATAATGTTTTCTTCAAGTGCATGCCTTATTTGTTTACTACATGTTTATTTAAGCATTGGAATTTGTGCTCAGCACTAAATGCGTTGAAACAAGAGTTTATTGTCAGTATACTTGAAAGAGGAGTACTATCGGTATAGTGTATTCACAAAAAATCTAATTATCGAGAACTTGAATAGAGGATAGAAAGGACATTGAATCCTTGAATCTATTATCAAAGTACCAAGAGTTGCACGGAATTTTTTTATTTGGGTGTGTCTATCATCCCGAGATTGAGTATAAAGTTATAAAACCTAAAGTTCTAATCCTAGATGACCCATGAATCATATTGGGGGTGATTGACAACATACTAAGAGAATAAGACTCTCTAATAATCTATAGTTGGGTGGTTTGAGGCACTATCCAACACATTTAAGGAAAAAAATTACAAATAAGTATAATATTTATGTTTTAAGTCTATTTATTAAGTGTTGTGTATTACTATTGTTATGGTCCAAGAGTGGGTTGAATTCTTTTCCTGGATTATTTGTTCTTACTACTTGAATAGTAATATGATAAGTGATTATTCTATTAATAAGTAGGGGTAGTCATTGTGATTTCATGAATACTTGATTATGAATATTTTAACCCTATAAATATAGGTTTATTTTTTGCAAATTATACATAAGCATTATTTTGCAATATGAACAAGGACAAATTGAACAATCAATTGAATCTGCAAAAGAAGGTCTGTTGCAATTTCAATTGACAATTACTAGAGATTTTTTGTTTTAGAATTTACACTTCCCTTAGCTACAGATTAGGCTGCCCTTAATGATCAGTTTACAAATCCACTAGGGCACACTTTTTTCATGGATTAGGTTTGCACTTATTTCTTCAACACTTTTGCATTCTAATTTAATATTTCATTGAATGCTTTTTAAAAATTCCAAGTGCACACATTTTAACATTTTAATAAAAAAAATCATAGATAAGTGCAGACAATTATATTAATGTCCAACTAATGACTATTGATGTAGGTCAATGGAAATTCCAAGTACAACGATGTATGGAAGGTAACATTTTCTTGCAATAAAGTTATACATGTTAATTTACATAAAACATAAACAATAACAATATTATAACTAATGAAAAGAACGATAACAATGTACAAGAAATAAAGCAGTAATAGAAATACTAGTAAATTTAATAACCAGATAACAAAGAACAGTAATAAAGCTAGTCCGGAACTGTTTGGATCAGCATTATACTCGAATACTTTTAGGTTCAGATCTTGTCATTAAAAGGACAAGTCACTAAAGGAACATGTAACATACCTTGATAGAGAGTAGGTTAGAGTGTTATAAGTTGAGGTTAGATACATATAGTAGAAATCAAGATATATCAATCACAATGTGTAAAAACCATAGTAGGATAGTAGTAGCGATATTTATCCTAAAACATGGCTAATCAACCTTAAAATATCACAACTCCATTTAGCATAATTAACACCAAACAAGTCATGTACAGAAAGGTAAGGTCAAATTAGCCATGGCCTATCTAGGAGAGGTTACAACCGTCCACTTTGAGGATGAGGGAGGTCATCACAGTCCATGGCCCATCTAGGAGAGATCATACATAGTCACAATCCATTCGGATACACATTACAGGATCACAAATAAGGATTAGCATCCCCAGAGGGATGGCGCCAAAGTTAACAAGTCCAAGAGTATCCCATAGAACTGAATGCGGCCTATATTTTCAGCAAAAGAATGGTCTTGGATCAACCTAATAAAATCATGGGTCAGCTTAATAAAGTCACATCCCATCATGGCAACAGTAAAGATACCACACATTCCATGGGTCAGATGCATTAGGTCACAACTCAATAAGAGAGACACCACACAGTCCACAGGTCATATGCATAAGGTCACAACCCAGTACAACTCATGATTCATAATATAAGGGAGTAGAAAGAAACCCTTAAACTCATATCTGGTAACCCAAGGGTGAAGCAGTGAAAACATAGCAACATACTCCTTGACGCAAAACAAAAAGATCTGAGCTAAGATGTATCTTCTTTGATGGATCCATAATGAAGGGTAAGACTTGTTCTTATAACTTGAAAGGACTTCTAAGGGGTCTTTCTTCAAACCCAAATTTTAGGATGGTTACCAATAAAATAAAAATAGGTTGGCTTAGTATAGGGTATCAAAGGTCAAAATGGTCACATAAATAACAACAATAAAAACAATAAGGTTAGGTCATCATATAAAAGAGGTCATGGTACCACAAACAATAATGGTGATATTACCAAAGGTACCATAAGTCAAACAAGGTGGTAAGGAAACCCCCATACCCACAAGACCAAGGTGTACCATAAAGGTGGGGATCCAACTCCTTTTACCTACAGGACCAATAGGACCAACCAAGGACTTTAATCTTTTCCCTCTCAAGGTATATCACCATGTGTGTTCCATATATCTTTATCATCACTGAATAAGGAGAAGATCCAAAATGGATAATGTTCCACCAAAAAAAAGGATACGATAAAATACTATATAAATATATAGAGAGAAAAGATAATAAGAAAATAGGAGATGAATGGTAACATAAAACCATGCAAGTGAAAACACTCTACTCCCACTATCTGTAGTAAATACCCTTGAGCACAACAATATACTTTTGGTGGAATTCTTAATGAAGTAGGATTCTATAATGATATATCAACATCTTGATAACACAAAATTATAATGCATAACAATGAAATTCAAATAAACACATCTGAATAATGCCTTTGATTAATATCAAAAAAAATAATTAAGAGATAAATAGTCTAACAAAATAATATGCCATTTTCATTCACATGTTAAGATATAATTTCAATAAAATTCAACATTAAACATATTGATATTAAATGATAGATGGTTTATGTTCTCAAATAAAAAGAAAACATAATTGAAATCATCTCAACTCAAACAAATTCTCATCATTAGAAATGTGAAGTGAAATTAACCTCTATGAGTTTCAGTTTTGAAGGAACATAAAACTCAAAAAATAGATCTTATATGTATTCTGCATAACTAAATAATCTCTATGAGTTTCACGAGATGAAAATTTAAAATTCTCTTTACAACCTAACATTAAAATGGTATAGAAGGTTTCTATACTATATAGTACAAATATCCAATAATAGGGATTCACTTCTACACCTAGATAAGATTATCTTCTTCAAGAATGTTCAGTAGTGCTTTGTGCTCATAAATCTCAACTTTTGGAGAAATCCCGAGTTTAATAGGATTTTCATCCCATAACTTTGTTTGGTTTAAATTGATGTTTAGACAAGTATAAAACAAAACATTGCTGAAAAAAATATTTTTCTGCTTGGAAGATGGCTAAATAATCCGCATTTGAAAAGTGAGCACTCAAGGAAAGAAAAACAAATACAAATATAGTACATTATTCAAAGACCTATAGGTGACAAGGTATATTTCAAACCTGTAGAAGTAACATTACCATCACTTCAAAAAATCATTTTCCAAGATCATTCTAAAATATTAAAGGCCTCAGGGGGTCTAATATGAGACTTTTTATGACATGATTCCTTGTCTCTTTGGGTTACCATTCAATATACATTCCTGTAGCATATTTGAGAGAAAAATTCATGTTGTTTTATGATAAAATACTATTTGTTGAAGCTTGTTCAATTTCCTTGGTTGATGTTTCTTACGGTGGAATGAAAATTGCTTGGGGGAGTTTAAAATGTCCTCCTGTTGAAATAAAATCCTTTTTAACAGCTACAACAAAAATTGCATCTACATATATGTTTGCAAAGGTTGCTCAAGAATATTGTCTATATCATCCAAATATATCCATAGTTGGCAAGGTTTTTTTATTATTGTTATGTTTATATTATCACCCATTGACAACTCAAACACCCTAATATAGAATTCTAGTATTCATTTTTCTTACCCCCATTTTCGTATGGGTGTACCTTACAATGGTATGCTTATTTAGAGTAGTTTTGGGCCTTTTTGCAACCTTAAAAGAAAAGTTATGGGGACCAAATGTAGTGAAGGAACCCCAACAACATAATGTGCTAGTGTTGGGTATGAATAACAAATATCATGAAAGAGGTATGGCCTAAGCATAAAAGGAGACTTGTAGCATCAACATCTTACTAGAATGTAAGAAAACATTCACAGAAACATCCACAAGAGATGGTAATGAAATACAGTAGTAACGATCATTTGTGCCAATAGTGGCATAATTGTAGAAGCATATATAGGACTTTAATATGTTTCATAATACATGTTCACAACATTTTGTTCCAATGTGAAGGCATATGGAAGGTGTCCAATTTGTTCCTCATTTATGTCTACATTTTTTATGTACCTCATATCTAGGAAGTTTGGGACCCTATAACATCAAGAGAAGCACATTCAGCAGTGGAAAATGGACATCATTGGGAAACTTGTGGATTCCAACAACCTTAAACCTTTTTCTTGGGAAGAAATCATGGTTGTTCTGACATTCTAATGAGCAATTGACATCAACATTATGAGATCTAGGTGCTTTTTTCCATAGGAAAAAGGTGTAAATAGAACTAAAAAGCAGATCTAGGTAGTTGGTGGAGGTAGGTTAGTGATAAAAAGGGGCTTAAATCAACATGAAATGTAGTTATTAGTGGTCCTTTGAGCACAAACAAGCCTAAAATCAGGTTCGGGCATAAATAACCCTCAAACATCTTGAAAACAATGATAATAATTTCTTAGAAAATCGGAACCCGCATTTGATGCTTCCCTAAAACCCTCACATTCATTTTAACTTACATTTAGTCATTGAATATTTTGGAGAAAAGGTATTATCTCATTAATATTTTTCCTAGAGTTTCCATAACTTTGACATACATTAGTTGTGGTGTGTGGTGCATAGTTTCATCAGA
>LPNX010624670.1:5000-146012 GCA_001517045.1 Pseudotsuga menziesii
ACGTAATGAACACTAGCACTAAATTGATCTATATATATTTAGACGCTCTTGTAAAAATTTGCAACTTTTCCATTGCAAAGATGTCACACATTAGATGGTCAAGAGAAATTTTGTGCAATTTCTTTATTGGATCTCTGAAGATCAAGGTGCATGGCACCATTACAGAAAAAGGGTTTTCTAGAATATATATCATCTAGGATCTGGGATCCCAATATTATATCTTGAAAGCAATATGAACATCTAAAGCACATCATCTGCAATAATCCACATGAACACCCTAACACTATCCCAACCACTTGGGAAAAACACTGGATATTCCTAACCCCACAAATTCCATTTTGGATTCAGAATTGTTAACTTGCACATATTTGGAGATAGAAGGTAGACAATTTACAAAATTTACTAAATTGTAACACTTCATTGTCACAATTGCAATTTTCCATGACACAATTAAAAATGACTAACATATGACTAATTCATATTATTCTAGGTAGTCATTTTTTATGTCGTGACTAAATTAGTCATTTATGTTAGTCATGTTTAACTATGTCACTTATTATTTAGTCATATTTGTTAACCGATGACTAAATTAGTCATTAATTTTAGTCATTTATAGTTGGGTTAATCAAAATTTCTCATATTTAGTAGTAAATCACTTGAAAAACCTATGGTGACTAAAATTTTTAGTCACCTAGTAGCTAATTCTTCTTTTTGTACTAGTGAGAGGATTATTGTTGATTCAATCAAGGATCACGTCATACCATAGGTGTCCTCCCTCAAGACACC
The DNA here is from genome assembly GCA_001517045.1 of Pseudotsuga menziesii. Taxonomy (NCBI): domain Eukaryota; kingdom Viridiplantae; phylum Streptophyta; class Pinopsida; order Pinales; family Pinaceae; genus Pseudotsuga; species Pseudotsuga menziesii. The sequence goes on from LPNX010624670.1 coordinate 5,787, forward strand.
TAAAGCTATGTTTGCTACCCTAACCAAACTGTTTGAAGGGAAGAACATAAACTGGAATATGACTCTAAGGAACCAGTTGAAGAATCTAAAGATTCAGAATGAGGAGACCATCCAGTCATACTTCACAAGGGTCTCCCAGATCAAAGAACAACTTGAAGTAGTAGATGAAGAAGTGGAGAATGCAGAAATTGTGATGACAACCTTGAATGGTCTCCCTAGGTCATGAGATTATTTCATCTAAGGATTCTATGCTAGGAAGAAGCTAATCAAGTTCAGTAGATTGTGGGAAGAATGTTCACAAGAAGAAGCTCGAATAGCAGCTTGAGAAGAAAATATGGGAAGTGAAGATCAAGCTCTCATAGTGCACTCCAAGAAAGGTAGAAGGGAAAATCATCATCACTAAGGTAAGCATTCTCATCAAAAAAATAATTTTGTAAGAAGGGATCCATCCAAACTCATATGTTATACATGTGATGAAAAATGACACTTTGCTAAAATTTGTCCCATGAATAAGAATGGATCCAAGAAGAAGAAGAAATCAAAAAGAAGACATCATGCTCACACTACTGAGGATGATGATCCTCCTAGGAAGAAAGTGAAACAAGAAAGCAAAGGCTCTTCAAGTGATGAAAAATATGTTCTGATCTCTGTTCTCATGGGAACTATCACACATGGAAGAAAATATTGGCTTATTGATAGTGGGGCTTCCAAACACATGAAAGGATTCAAAGAATCTTTTTGGAAACTATCAGAACATAATTCACCCCATAAGGTGAAACTTGGGGATGACTACCAATATCCCATAAAAGGTAGTGGTGAATCCTCCTACAAGCTAGACTCTGGAAAGTCTATGAAAATGAAGGATGTCTTGTTTGTACCAAGACTAAAGAAGAATCTTCTTGTTGGACTATATTAAACCCACTCACAGCTTAGGATAAAATAATTAAATATTATTTTATTAATTATTCACCCACTAGCTTAATTAGTTGGCATCCACTTGCACATTAAAGTCAATATATGCCATCTATATCCTAGGATTGATTTATTTCCAATTCTGGGTTGATATTGACCACCTTTTGACCATCCAAAGTTAGTATATAGTACTTTATAGCAGATTCTGCTTTATTTTGCTTTTTCTGCTTTTCCTGCGTTTCTATGGATAAGATAAAAGCTAGTCAACTAGGAAACTGGGAGCTTTTGTTTCCAAGCCATCCTCCATTAGTTTTTCTCCATTTTCTAGTATTAGCATTTTTTTTCCATCTCCTTGACAATTCACTCATGATTTTTCCAACTCGTGAGGTCCTTGATAGATTTGGGAAGTGCTTTAGCCACCTATGGGGGTTTTCTATATTTTTGTAAGTCGGCCTTTCTAAGATTTATGAGTTGTTTCCATACAACTCAATTTTCCTATGAGGGATTTAATATTTATGTACACTATTATTCGTCACTATTTAATAGAAGGATACACACCAATATTCATCTCTTCATTCATGTGATTCAGTCTCTTTTCTTCTCTCTATTTTTCCTGTGTATGCTTGTGAGAATTATTAGTGGCAAGATCTATTTCATGTGCTTCTTCTTAGCATCATTTCTCATAGCATTGATATATTATTTCTACATGGTATCATAGCATCAAGTTTTATCAAGTTCTATAGAGTTGAGGAGCACATCTAATCTCCTATCCCTCTCTAAGAAAGAACTTGTCTAGCTTACAAGATATTCTCCTAGTTTGTTTTGTAGGTTGCAAATATTTTATTCTTGAGCACATCAATTCAGAAATATGGATTCTTCATCAGCTATAATTCTTACTTCCTTCAACTACCATGAATGGAAATCCAAAATCTCTATTCTATTGCGCAGTAGAGGATTATACAGAGTTACACTAGCTTTGGAGAATCAGCCCAATGCTATGATTGAGAAAGCTAAGTGGCATAATAGGTTGGATGAAGCCTATGGATTGCTTTGTCTCTCTAGTTATCCTCATCTAATCTTTAATAGATATGGTTTGACCACTCCAAACCAAGTATGGACTCAATTGGAGTCTCTCTTTGGAGTTCAAGATGAGCTAAGAGTGCATCAATTGGAGCTTGAGTTATTCTCACTGAGTCCAAGCAATTTTGATTCTCTCGAGGGTTTCTTCACCAAGTTCAAGTCACTTGTTCTAATTCTCAAGAAATGTGGAATTGAGAAAGCAGATGATCAATTAATCCTTTCCATTCCTTCAAAATTGGGTCCTGATTACTTAGATTTTGTGTCTACTTTTCATGCTACTAGGCTTACTGTTCCTAAGTGGAAAATGCCTTCTTTAAATTCTTTTCTTGATTCACTAACAAAGGAGAAAGAAAATTTATCCATATGGGTGTCCTTAACTTCAAAGGGAAAGGATCATGCTCTATTGGTTCAAGAAAGCAAGAAATTCAAATCAAAAGAGAATCAAATTGTGAAGAAGCCAAAGTCAGAAATTGAAGATGAAGATTCATATAAAGATTTAATGAAGAAAGTTAAGAAGAAAGGGAGCACATCCAAGTGTTCTTATTGTAGCAAGGGTTTTCATAAATAGAAGAATTGTTTCAATAAGAATATGGTCATCATTTCTTAGCTTCTTGAGAAGCACAAGATCGAAGTTCCAGATGAACTAGAGAAGCCTATTGATTCCTCAGAACAATGTCATACTGTGCAATTCCAAGGTGATATAACTTATGCTTTGAGTTCCAGAGTTATATAATTTTCTCATATCTCTGATATAGATTTATTATTTGATATATCAGAACCTTTATTTGATGATCCTCCTCTTAGTCTACTAGATTCATCTCCCAAAATTTGTGATTTTTCACTAGATATTGACTTACCTTTGAGCATCTCTTCCTCACAAGATTGTATATCTGATTTAGAAGATTGTTTGAAGGCTGATATGCATGTCATGACACATATAATACCACCATCCATACCATCTACCATACCTCTGAATAATCCAAAGACTATACAAATACCAAGATCACTAGTTGATTCCTCACTGGTCTCTTATGCAGTGATATTTATCTTACATGGTTTGAAGTCTTTCATATATTTCATTGGATGGTTATCCATGTCCTTAGTCATATTTGGACTGATATTAAACATGTTTGGATCTGTTCTAAGCACTTATGGTTCATATCTTAAGCCCATCCATCATTCAGATTTTTACACCTATCAGTTTTCCCCTGTTGTTCATAATTTTCCTAGTCTAGCCCTATATCCTCATGGAGCCACTGAAGCATTTGTATTTGCTGTTCCATATGCTAATGTTTCTGATATATAATATTTTTATCAACCTCATATCATATATATATAGGTGCTACAGCATATTAGAATATTGACATGTGATTCACATCACAATTTTGCAGCTATTCAGGGAATTGGGTGTGAAATAAATTGTCTTAAATTTTGTAGTCTTTGAGAAGGAGTATGCACAGATCTCTTTTCCATTTCAGATTATGTTTATATATCGGAGTTTGAAAGCAACAATAAGCATTCAAATAATTCTCCTACTTCATCATATGATGAGATACAATGAGTCTCTCCTCTTCCTTCTTGTAGGTTCTACACTCTAGCGCATGATCATGTAGTTCATGATTTCTTCAACAAGTCTTCCATCTAGAAGCAGTTCACTCAGCTCATTCAAGTGAAGATAAGAATATGTTGAAGACATATTATTTCAAAAAAAATTTGCTTTCTCCTTTCTTGAGGGAGAATTTTCCCCATGTGGTTTTGCCTCTTTCCTCACTTTTATGGACATAATAATTGTTAAAGGGTGACCATAGCCTTGTTGCTGGGCCCTATATGCATCTATATGCATCTATATTTTTTGTCATACCATCATAAAGTTAGAATTATAGGGAGGTATTAGAATATATTAAACCCACTCACAACTTAGGATAAAATAATTAATCATTATTTGATTAATTATTCACCCACTAGCTTAATTAGTTGGCATGCACCTGCACCTTAAAGTCAATACATGCCATCTATATCCTAGGAATGATTTATTTCCAATTTTGGGTTGATATTGACCACCTGTTGACCATCCAGAATTAGTATATAGGACTTTACAGCAGATTCTGCTTTATTCTGTTTTTTCTGCTTTTCCTGTGTTTCTATGGATAAGATAAAAGCTAGTCAACTAGGAAACTGGGAGATTTTGTTTCCAACCCATCCTCCATTATTTTTTCTCCATTTTCTAGTATTAGCATGTTTTTTCCATATCCTTGACAAATCACTCATGCTTTTTCCAACTCGTGAGGTCCTTGATAGATTTGGGAAGTGCTTTAGCCACCTATGGGGGTTTGCTATATTTTTGTAAGTCAACCTTTTTGAGCCTTATGAGTTGTTTCCATACAATTCGATTTTCCTATGAGGGATGTACTATTTATGTACACTATTATTCATCATTAATCAATGGAAGGATACACACCAATATTCATCTCTTCATTCATGTGATTCAGTCTCTTTTCTTCTCTCTATTTTTCCTGTGTATGCTTGTGAGAATTCCAATAGCAAAATATATTTCATGTGCTTATTCTTAGCATCCTTGATCCTAGCATTGATCTATTATTTCTATACTTCTCTCCATATCAGAACTAGATGCAAAATTCATGAGGGTTTCATTTGTAGATGGCCAAGAGGAAAGAATATTGACGATGCAATAGTAATTGGAGAACAAGAAGGAGGATTATAGAAATTGAAGGTCCATCAAGAACAAGCCTTATTCCATGAAACAGTAGAGCCAAATGAGATTTGGCATAGAAGGGTTGCACATGTGCACTACAGAGCACTACCACTTGCAAGAAAAGTTGTTGATGGTCATCTAGAAATTCAAGCAAAACATGAAGGAGTCTGCAAAGGATGTGCGAAAGGAAAGAACACAAAGAAGACATTTCCAAGTAGTGAAAGCAAAGCAAAAGGAATCTTGGAAATAATTCACTCCGATGTATGCGGTCCAATGTCATCCAGTTCTTTAAGAGGGTATGTATACTATGTTTCTTTTATTGATGATTATTCTACGAAGACATGGATATACTTTATGAAGAATAAAGATGAAGTTTTTAGCAAGTTCAAAGAATTCAAAGCCTTGATCGAGAACCACACATAAAAGAATATCAAGACCTTTCAATCAGATAATGGCGGAGAATTCACATCAAACGAATTCAAAGAGTTATGCAAAGATTCAGGGATTAAGAGGGAGTTATCCACTCCATATAGTCCACAATAGAATGGGGTTGCAGAAAGGAAGAATAGAACTATCATGGAAGTTGCAAGAGCAATGCTTCATGATCAAGATCTTCCCATGCATCTATGGGCAGAAGCTGCCAGAACAGCGGTGTATGTACAGAACCATACTCCACACAGAGTACGCAAGAACAAGACACCTGAAGAAGTATTTTCCAGCATGAAACTAGAATTCAACCATCTCAGAATATTCGGTTGTCCAGTGTACATACACATTCTGAAAGAAAAGAGGACAAAGTTAGATCCTTCAAGAAAGAAGGGTATATTTGTGGGATACTCTGAAAGCTCAAAGGCTTACATAATATACCTCCCAGGATTCAAGAATATTGACATCAGCAGAGATGTAACATTTGATGAAGAATCAGCTTACAACAAATCCAAAAAGAGACCTGCTGAATATCCTGAATAAATATAACCACCCAGAATTCATGACACAACCATGAACGAAGAAACTCAAGAAGAAGATCAAGAATTTGAAGAACCTCAAGAACCTATAGTTCCACCTCAAGAGAAGAATCCTCACAAGAGGAAACTTGCTTAGGTACGAGAAGCTATCCAAGGTGCAAAAAGATATGGGGCTCTAGAAGAGAATCACAGAGAAAGAAAGAGGACTAGGTCCGGCTCCAGGTATGTATCTTTATTATGTGATTTTATCAATAAAGAACCTTCCAACTATGAAGAAGAGGTAGAACGGAAAGAATGGAAGGATGCTATGATCAAAGAGTATCAATCGACCATGAAGAATGATGTTTGGGATGTTGTCCCAAGACCAAAAGGGAAGACTGTTGTAACTTCCAAATGGATATACAATATCAAGCATGTTGTAGATGGAATCATAGAGAAATATAAAGCAAGATTCATCGCTCGTGGATTCGCATAGAAAGAAGGAATAGATTATGAAGAAAACTTTGCACCTATAGCTAGATACACTTCCATCAGATCAGTACTTGCTCTGGTTGCAGTGATGAAATGGAAGATACACCAAATGGATGTCAAGACTACTTTCTTGAATGGTGTAGTGGAAGAGGAAGTGTATGTAGAGCAGCCACTTGGTTTTGAGACACATGACAGGGAGTCTCATGTGTGTATATTGAAGAAAGCCCTATGCAGTTTGAAACAGGAACCGAGGACCTAGTACAGCAGAATTAATGGCTTTCTATCCAGTTTGGGCTTTCCCAAAAGTAAAGCAAATTCCAACATTTACTACAAGGTTGAAGATGGCTACCTGGTGATGCTCCTAATATATGTAGATGATCTATTTGTAATAGGTATGGATGGGTTTATTGCTGATATGAAGAGGAAGCTTGCTACTGAGTTCGAAATGAAGGACTTGGGTATGATGCATTATTTTCTAGGCATGGAGGTGTGGTAGAATGAATATGGAATTTCCCTAGGACAAGGGATGTATGCAATAGAGATCTTGAAGAGGTTTGGGATGATGGACTGTAAGGCTATGGCCACACTTATTGCATCAAACCTGAAGCTATTGAGTGATGCTTCATCAAAACCGGTTGATGCTACAATGTATCATCAAATGATTGGGTCCTTAATGTACTTGATGAACTTGAGACCAAATATTTTCTTTGCTATGAACACCTCGACCCAGTTCCTTACAGATCCAAGACATGTTCACTTGATTGCTACAAAGCATATTCTGAGGTACCTGAAGGGTATAGTTGATTATGGGCTCAAGTATGAGGTGAATCAGAAGATTAACCTAGAGCGTTATGTTGATTCCGATTGGGAAGGTAGTGCCATCGATAGGAAGAGCACTTCAGGGTGTTGCTTCAGTATGGGATCATGTGTGATATCTTGGTTTACCAGGAATAAATCCTGTGTGGCACTGAGTACAACTGAAGTAGAGTATGTCACAGCTTTTTCAACTAGTTGTGAGGAAGTATGGCTGAGGAAGCTACTGTCTAATTTTTTTATCTCCAATTGGATGTTACTTGTATACATTGCGACAATTAGAGTTGTTAGAAGTTGTCGAAGAACCCGGTGTTCCATGACAAGTCGAAGCATATCGAGATCAAGTATCACTATATCACGGATATGGTGCAGAGGGGAGTAGTGAAGCTCCAGTATGTTGCGACAAACAAACAAATAGATGATCTGTTGACAAAGACAATGGCTAGAGTGAAGTTTGAGTACTTCAAGGAGAATCTTGGTGTTCTTCATATCGAGGTTCCCTCTAAAGGGAAGTGATGAGTCCATGAGCCATTCTAACATGGTGAGAGGATTGGTTCCTTCCATGGTCAGATGTAAGGGTTGAAGCATTCTATCATGGTGAGAGTATTGGTTCCTTCCATGTCATATGTGAGTGTTGAGCCATTCTGATGTGACTGTAGGATTGGTTCCTACATGATCATATATAAGGGCTATTTCCATTCTCTGAATGGAGACATCTGGTTAGTTACCAGGAAAGCTCAGTATTGGACTGAGGGCCATTCTGATTTGACTGTAGGATTGGTTCCTACATGATCAGATGTGAGTGTAGATATTTTATGACATTGGTTGTCAGATGTAAGGGCAGAGCCCTTTCGACATGGAGGATTGGTTCCTCACAAGGTCAAATATAAGTGCTGAGACTTTCTGACATTGGTTGTTAGATATAAGTGATGAGTCTTTCTAACATTGGTTTTTAGATGTAAGTGCAAATCCTTTCGATATGGAGGATTGGTTCCTCACATGGTTGAATGTAAGTGTTGAGCCTTTCTGACATTGGTTGTTAGATGTGAGTGTTGGGTCTTTCTGATAGGGTTGTCGGATGTGTTCCCACATGGTCAGATGTGAGTGTTGGGTGTGCCTTTCTGATATGATTATAGGATTGGTTCCTACATGATCAGATATAAGTGTTGAGCAGGCCATTCTGACTTAGGGTCAGATATAAGTGCTAGAAGAATACCTACATGGAGGCTAGGCCTACAACAAACATGAAAAAGGGTTGGCTCTGTATAACTTCCTATGATGAGAAGAATCAAGAGATAGCACTCATGATGATGATCCAGCAGAGATGTTCCAGATCCAGTGATGATGATCTAGATCAACTGATGATCCTGATCCAGTGATGATGATACAGATCGAGTGATGATCTAGATCCATATGAAGATGACTTGAAGATGAATATGACTTGAAGATGGTGAGGACTCGATCATGATCCAAATGATACAGAGAATAATACTTGTGCTAATAAATTATGTCGAGAGAATACCTTTCTATTTAAGAGGGAGTGTTGATGTAATTGTAACTTCGAAATGTATTCACTTGTACTTCTTATGTATTGTACCCCGATTTTTATTCCAGGAAGTGTTTGTAATGTAATTAAGTCATGTCATGCCCTGATGTTCTGATTGGGAGTTTCTATAATGTAAACTAATCATGTCAAGTCAATGTAGGTAACCCTCCTATTGTTCAAGGGTTAAATTCCCCGCAGTTCTAGGGCACTAGGGTTGTTAAACTCACCTAGTGAAGTCGACCCTAGTAGGTTATTTTCAAGTTGAGAATTAGTATAAACAGAGAGTGAGTTTCTCTATTTATCACACACTCACTCACACTCATTTGTATGGCATAGCTGAGGAAGAAGAAGAAACCGGGGCTAGAAAGAAAAAGGCTACTGCTGTCGGGAGATCATCTTACTATTTTGGGTTTTACTTTTGGTGTTGATTCTATATTTGAGGAAGTTGTGGGGTTTTCTTCATTTATGGTTTCTCCGAGGAAAACCACTATGTTCATTGTCTCTTGTGTTTGATTGCTTTTCTTGTTATTCTCTTAGTTAAAGATCATAATATAATGCTAGCTCAATGTTAAAATCTAACAATATGGGTTAGGTCAACTAGGTTAGGCAGCTCTAAACCTCCTTTCATGTTGGATTCCCTCATATAACATGGTAGTTCTTCAGTACTTTGATGAGATACAGAAATTTCAAATTTCATTTAATCACCTACAAATAGGTAAGATGATATTAATGTTTTATCAGAATCATTTTCACTCAACATATTAATTTTTTAGTAACTCCTAGTGTTTATTGAGAGACCATAGTCAATGCTAAAAAACAAGGAGTTAAAACTTAGTTCAATTCAAGAGCTCCTCTCTCAACACTAATGCTAGGATGTATTTGTAGGATACACCTAGGGATGCAATGGCCAAGGATCCAATGTTCCATAGATTATGCTAAATATCAACTTGGAATGCTCCAAGGCTTATGCTCAACACTTCCAATTCTTATCTTTTCATGTGCTTCAGAGCTTCCTTCTCAACACAACATTAAACACTCATGTTCTCCAGAGCTCCTCACTCAACACAAAACATCAAATACTCATGTCTCCAGAGCTTCTTGCTCAACACAAACATCAAATACTCATGATGTCCAGAGCTTCTCACTCAAAACAAAACATCTCATCAGTCATGTGGTATAGGGTCCATGCCCAACATATTAAATCTTATACATAAAACATTTGAAATTGGCTTACACCCATTATATCAAATAAATCAACATGTTCATCTGTAGTGGGGCCTTACACCCAATATAAAAAATAAAACATCAAAGAAACATCATAAATAATGGGACTTATACCCATAAGTATTATGTCCAAAAATTTGGGATATTACATCCCTCCCCGCTTAGAACAAAATTGTCCCTAGTGTTCTGGGTACTTGAAATGAAATCATGACACAAGGCAGGGTAAGCCTTTCTCATGGTGGCTTCATTATCCCAATTAGCCTCATCGACCTCAAAGTGCTTCCATTGCAATTCAACTAAACAATGGTGTGCTTCTTGAGCTGCACCTCTCTCTTGTCCAGTATATGAAGGGGTTCAGCTGCAAACTCCCATTCAGGTTCCACCTATAATAAGGACAAATCAATCACATGTTTAGTGTCATCAACATTTTTATTCAATAAAGATTCATGGAGAACATTATGGACTCTTATGTGAGCAGGTAAAGATATTTCATACACCACTGGCCCTCTCTTGGCCAGTATCTCAAAGGGTCCAAAAAATCTAGGTGCTAACTTACCACAACTTCCCAAGCTCAATGAGCTTCTCTTTTCTTTTACTTTCGAGTAAACATGGTCACCTATCTGATAATATTTATCTTTTATTTTCTTATCTGCGTAACTCCTTTGGCAATCTTGTGATTCTTTAAGATTCAACTGGACCTTGGAAACCAATTGCTACAAGTCCTTTAGTAAGCCAGGCCCTAACATGAGCCGATCCACCGGGATATCCCAAGTAACTGGTGTTCTACATTTTCGTCCATAGAGCACCTCAAAGGAACCCATATTGGTGGAATTCTAGTATCCTTTTTTATATGCAAACTCTGCAATATGCATGTAATATTCCCACTTGGTGGGGTCGTTCATGACATACATCCTAACCATGTCCCCTAAAATCTAGTTTACCTGTTCTATGTGCCCGTCATTCTACAGGTGGTAAGCAGTACTAAAGTTCAACTTTGTCTCTAATCCAGAGAATAAAGATCTCAAAAATTTCCCAGTAAAATTAGTATCTCGATCTGAGATGATTTCCTTGGCTATCCCATGTAATCTAAATATATATTTTAAGAAGATGTCGGCAATGTGTACTGCCTTGTAGGTTGACTTCACTGAAATGAAGTGTGCGGGTTTTGACAATTTATCAACTACTACAAAGATAGAATCATTTTCCCTCTTACTCTTAGGTAGAATTGTGATAAAATACATACTAATGAACTCCCACTTCCATTCTGGAATGGGTGATGGCTACAGCAACCCCGAAGGATGCTGGTGCTAAACTTTGACCAACTGACATTATTGACATTTTGCTACAAAAAAAGCTATTTCTACCTTTAACATAGGCCAGAAAGAGTGTTTCTTTACTGTGGATATCATCTTTTGATATCCTAGATTCCCTGAATAGGGTTTTTGATGAAATTCGGTGAGGATACTGGACTTGATGTCCCATCCTTCTAGAATGTACAATCTCTCTTTGGACCACAATAGTCCCATTTCATCTACCTAGTACTTTTTTTGTTTCTAAAACAACTTGTCTTCTTGGACCTTCTTGAGGATTTCTACATAGAAAGGGTCAACTCTGTTGGCCTTTCTAATCCTCTTGTGTAAATATGAATCGGTTTCACTTAAGGTCACCTCATATATCATATGAGCTTGTCGGCTCAAAGCATAATCAATTTTTTTCTCCTTGCCCTTTATATGCTTTAGCTTGAAATGGTACTCGCTAGGGAAATCCAACCATATGGATTACCTGGAATTCAGATTTGGTTACTCAAATAAATACATCAGACTCATATTCTATGTTTTCAGAAGGAATTTCTTCCCCATGAGGTAGCGCCTACACATCTTCAAAGTGTGGATGACGCCCACTAATTCAAGATCATGGGTGGGGTAGTTTTGTTCATGTTATTTTAACTTATGTGATTCATAACTGATCATGTAATCATTCTACAGGAGGAATCATTCGATCCCTTCCTTGCTTGCATCTGTGCAAACAACGAAATACCCATCAGGATTCAGAATTCGTAGTATTGATGCGGTTGTCAAAATCTTTTTGAGCTTTTGAAAATTTCCTTTCACTTGGTCATCCATAAGACCTTATTCACCTTCTTTTGCAAAGTTTTCATGGGACAGGCTATCCTTGATAAGTTCTCAATGAAATTTCGGTAGTAACTGGATAATCCTAGAAAGGACATAATGTCGGTGACACTAATGGGGGTAGGCCAATATTCTATGGATTTAATCTTTTCGAGGTCCACAACTATCCCATTCTCGGAGATGATATGAACCAAGTACTATATCTGTGGTTTGTAAAAATCACATTTACTAAACTTGGCATAGAGATGGTGGTCCCATAACACATATAGCACTGTGTGGAAGTGCTCCTCATGTTCCTCTTTAATCTTAGAGTAAACTAGGATTTCATTTATAAAGAATAATTTTTTTTATCCAGGTACCTACTAAAGATGTTTTTCACCACACACATAAATTTCATGGGTGCATTGGTCAACCCAAATGGAATCACAAAAAACTCATAGTGTGCGTACCTCGTATGGAAGGAGGTTTTGTAAATATCCTCGTCGCGAATCCATACCTGATGGTACCCAGATCACAAGTCGATCTTTGAAAATATCTGGGCTCCTCCTACTTTATCGAATAAGTCATCAATCCTAGGGAATGGATATCGGTTCTTGATGGTCATGTCGTTAAGTTGACAATAATCGATGCACATTCACATTGTACCCTCCTTCTTTACAAATAGTATCATTGCTCCCCAAGGGAACACACTTGTTCAAATATATTCCTTCTCAATCAACTGCTGCATCTTCATTTTAAGTTCCACCAATTGATAAGGGGATTTTGAAGCCGAAACTGGCCCTGCTGTTAGTTCTATTGACAAATCTAAGTCTCGTTTTGGTGGTAATACTGGGTTTTCCTCGGGAAATTTGAATTCTGCAAGAATGGGAAATTCATCGATGTGATGTTCTCTTTCAGCTTCTACGTTGTGGATGTTTACTGCAAACAATTTGTAGCATTTACTAATGCACTTGTTTTCTTGTAAAGTGGATATGTTCCTTACATAAACCTTCTTAGGTATTCCTTGAATCTTTACTTGATTCCCTTAACTCTAAGTACACAAGATTTACTTGTGTAAACAATCAAGCATGACATGGTGTTGTTCCAACTAGTCCATGCTGATAAGTATATCATACGATCCTAAAGGTAGGATGTTCATGATTATTCTAGTAGGAAAACCATTTAGGTTTACCTTAGAATATATAACTATTTCATAAATCTTTCGTTTCATACCGGTATCTGATTTCACCAGCAAGGGTTTTTCATGTTTAACTTTGTCTACTTTAGATACATCAATAGTTTTAGGTGACACATAGCTCTGGCTAGCATCGGGGTCAATCAATATTGAAATAGAAGTGTTGGAAACCTTACCTTATATCTCAACCATGGTAGCCTAATCGTCTTCCTGTTGGCCATCCAAGGATACATAAATCTGTGGTGTTCCATCTATGTCCTTTAGCATTGGTTCTTATTGTAAGTTGTGCAAGACTCCATTGGTGTTGTTCTTATATTCTCGGGCATAGTGGGGCCCTTGGAATTTCCAACATTTTATTTCCAGCGGGGAAACATTGGCTCCCCCATTTGTTGTTGGTTTGTTAGCATTTGGAGCTGGTACATATGGTTTTGTACCTATTTTTTTGAAGTTCTTATTGGGTGGAAAACTATTGTTCTGTTTTTTGTAAGGTGGTGGGTTAAAACCTGATTTGTTGTTTTTTGAGAAGGTCCTAGACCTATCTCTGCTTCTGTTGATTTTCTCCTTCCTCAGTTTTCCATGCTCATGGTGAATCCTAGATTTGTGTAGGGTCGTGTCCAATGTGTTAGGAATGTCAAATTCAATCCTCTCTCGAAAGTTGGGAGGTAGACATCGTAAAAACTGATGTATTTCCGCTTTCTCGTCCTTTATGTAAGGAACATAATGTAATAGATCCAAAAATATATTAATGAAAGCATCCACAGTCATGGAACCCATCCTTAATTCGTGAAATTAATTCACTTTTCTGTTGAAGAATCTTTTCGACATGTATTTCTCCTAAAAAATCTTGCGAAAATTACTCCATTGGATTTCTCTTACCTCATCTTTCTTGGTATGCTTTTGGTCTCTCCACCATCTAGTTGCTTTTCCATTTAAATTATAGGTAGTTAGATGATCCTTCATCTCTCTAGAGTTGTTGTGTACTTGGAAATATTTTCTCATACATAGAATCCATTATTCAACTTTCTCCCTTGTGTTCATGTCTCCTTCATAGGTTGTGGATTTTATCTTCTTGAACTCTCCCTCGATATTGTCATCATTTATTTGTTTCTTTCTATAAGGAGAAAGAGAATCATCACTAGAAGGACTATGACAATCTCTCTCTAGAGGTTCATGGGTGTGTTCTTCCTTTCCTTCTTCTCTCGGACTGTTGTCCCGCTTATGATAGAATTCTTTCTTGAACTTGTTGGTTGAATGAGTGGGTTTTCCCTCTGGGCTTTGTCTCGTCATGTTCTGCAGCAAGGCTTCATTAATTGCTTGTTGTTCCTTTCTTTCATTGATATTATCATCCTTGAAACTCTATAAGTATGCTTGAAGACTTTGTATGGTTTTCAGTATATCATAATTTAGTTCAACCACTAGTTATGCTTCCCATGTGGGGTTATTCAAATTTATTTGTCGGTTGTTGTCTTCTTCTGTGTTAATGATATGAACTATTCTTTTAATCCTACAATTACACATATTTAATAATAGGAAAATTTTTTGTTAGTTAACAAAATCTCTAAACATACTTTATTTTCTGCAATGGATGTTGGCACGCCCATTAGGTCTCTTATTGTTGAAACTGGGCTCTAATACCACTTGTAATGTACCCAAAATTTCAATAAAAAGGAATTATAAGCCAGTTAATTACTACCTAATATGGATGTTAAATTAATTTCTATGTATTATGTCGGTCATGGTTTTCTGAATTGAAGTGTCATAAGCTTGTCCTTACCATTCTTTGGGTTTTCCTATGCAGTTATTGATGTATTTATGTATCATGTTTACTTTACTTGAAACTGGTTTAAATGCTTACTCTATTGATTCACTATTTGTCATGCATGTGAATACACTTGTTCATTTATAACTTACTTTCTGGTTTATAAGTTGCATTCGTTGTTTATCGAAATTCATGACTTCACTTTTAACTCTCAAGGGGTGGAGTGGCGAGACTTGTATCCCTTATGGGGACACTTGAAGAGGTGACTGGTTATACTTGTTGCTGTGGGGTTTAGTTAGTTCATATTGAACTAATGCAAGATTCTCCTTTCTTTGTGTAAATTCATTAGGTGACGAAATATTTCTACGACCGTTAAACTTGGCATGCTACCCATGTTGTACTACTCCAATGTCATTCGAAGATGACGAACCAAAGTCCTATCCTGGCAATTCTTACTACTACTATTTATGTTATTGTTTACACATAGCTGAGGTTTATCATACCTATATTTATCGAGTTAACGTTATTAGTGTGGCTTAAGACTTGATAATTTTTATCCCATACTTAGTATTTATACATATGAATTGGAATGTTTTTTATGCCTAAATGTTGAAGGATTAAGTCATAAGAATTAACCATTTTCTATTTAAAGTTTATATGCAACATATATATCATGTACCATTCATGGCATATTCTATATTCCATGAAACATTGGGTTAGCAATGTCAACGTGGGTTTTGATAACGATTCCAATCCAAAATCACAAATGTGGGTTTTAAACTATGGGAGAGTGGGTAAAAATTGTGTTTTTAGTGGTGACCAAGGTGGCACATTTATGGAACCTTGGGAAAGGTGGGAAATGAGTCTCAAACCCTGGCTTGGTTGATTTCATGGTGAATTTGGCTCATGTGGATCTATTGCTATTGTGGTCTGCAAGAAATGGGGTTCTTGGGGTTGTGTTGCGTTCAGCAATAGGCCCATCTTGCATGAGAGAGGTATGCTCTTTGTTTGGTTTTGCAACATGGTTTCATTTCGTTTCTTAGTCTGAGGATTGGTATACTTCTAACAAGCCTCTGTTTTGATTTGCAGGTGGCATAGCTTCCATTTGCAGCTCGTGGTGACTATCAAGCCTTCCATGATACCCTTCACGAGTAATCCCTGTAAAACAAAAGCTTGATCAGTTACCTCTGCGTATATATATTTTAGTAAATATTTTAAGATCGGTGTTGTAAATATTAATGTGGTGAATGTCTTGGCTATGTGTTTTCAACTGTATGGAAGTTCTTTTTTTAAAACAACATCCAAGGATGCATATGTAAATATTGTTTAAAATATGGGCCTTTGGCCACGTCTGTAATCGTTTTGATGTTTATAACTTTAAACATTAGCTTTGGTGTGTTAATGGGAGTTATGTGTTTTTTTATTTTAAATCATGAGTTTACTTATGGTAGTGTCATTCCTCACAATGGCAACTTTCTCAATTTGTGACTCTGTATAATTTCTTACTACAGAATGTTATTTCAAGGGTAATTTATGATTTAAGTTTACAAGAATATGGTTATTTATGTTCATGGTCGTAATCTTGGAATTTGTTGGGCCCAGAAATGGCCCCTTTGTTACCATCCTTGTCCACCTTTTTTTGCCTCATCCTACCCTATTATGCATGCTAAACACCTGTTTTCCCTCACTTGGCACTTCAAGTCACATAGGTATGGTTAATCATTGTCTTATTTTATTAATGCTTAGGATTGTGGTGATCAAGGCTCTACATTCTAAATTACGCCAACATATGATGGTTTATAAAGGTATTTCGAGATATGGAGAATGCAGGTGTATGGGGCCAGACATGTTAAGAAAAGGATGGACATTCATTGCTAAAGTTGATCGCCATCCATCCCATCGTTTCCCAAATAACGCGGTCCCAGTGTATTATTCCATGTGAGCTGTACAAGGATAGTTGCAATAGAATGCAACAGATTTGGAGGAAACAGTGTGCCGATGCTCAAAAGTAGTTGTGATCTGCAAGATATCTTCTCAATCAAACAGGATCATTATTTCTGGGTCGAATAACAGTTTCCCTATATATTCTACTCTCTTCCTACCATGACTGTAACAGTTATTGTAATTGAGGTAGCCTGAAGATCAGAGATCTTTGTGGCTTCCCAATAATAGGGATAGGATGTTATGATTGACATTGTATAAATATGGGAAACTATTCTGTACCAAGGGTTTAACCCTTAACCAAATTATTGTATCAGCTGTGACTAAGGTTTTGTGATGTATATGCTATCTTTAATACAAGGAGTTACTCCAGATCTTAGTGTTTTAACATGCGTTACCTCCAGCATCTCTATGTGAATGCTGGGCCCACCTTCCCACAGTGATTGCTGAGTTAATTAGGAATTGTAATTATTCTGTCGTGTGATGTTGTGATAATTTCCTTTCCTCATAGTAAGCTCCCACAGTTATTGATTTACAGTGTGTTATTAATTGCATCTCTTGGAAAGCTGTAGTGGTATGGTGTGACAGTCGACTGTATAGGTAATTGTTCCTTCTAAAAATGTGTGGTAGTTGTAATAACCCTGTTCATCCCTAGATATTTCAATTGTTGTTTCCATAGATCCTTGCAATTTGTTCCTTTGCTACTATAGTTGCATAATTTCATTCCTGTACTTTGAATTCCTAGAATAGCTGAACTCAATTCATGTCTTCTGGATTTCTAGAATAATTAGATTAAGATAATTGGGTGAATAATTAGATGGTTTGGCAATCAGGATTTCATTTTCTGCGGAAGTAATCTAGATGTGATTTCTCAAATCTTTCAATTCTAGATTAAGAATAGTAAAAGGTAATTGTGACTATATCCTTTCAAAAGTAAACTAGATTAAGTGGACCTTGGGATGAGCATAGCTGAGCAGAGAATAGGATTATTTACTTACAACAACTCAGTGTTTAAGCATAAATAGTGCATGTTATCCTTGAAATAAAATACTTCCCTGGATTGACAATAAATATTGAACACTCTGTATGTTATCTATAATTAACTTGCATATTGGGTGTCCAACATTTTGGCATCGTTGTCGGGGAAGGATGAGTATTCAACACTATCATAGTTGCATACTGTAACTATTTCTATTCAGTCTTATTCAGTTTTTTTTTCCATTTGTATGGTTTGGGTTGCATGAATACGAGAAGGGTACAATGTGACCATCTTATAAATCCCAGAACCCCACAAAACACTAACGTTGCAAGTGGTCAAGGTTGTGGGAAAGATCCAGAATTGGGGAGAAGAACATTCATTGAAGATCTAGTTGATAGAACCAATTCTTCTAGTAGGGCTCACTATCAGGAAACACTCATCAGAAGAAGCAATGCCAATACTGGAGTGTCAGTTTCAGGTTCTATAGTGGAGAACACACGAGGAGCTGCAACACCCTTGAATACCCCTGCAAAGGAGGACAGAGTTAGTACTACAGGATTGGCCGATTGAGATCTGATCTATCACATTAACGGGAAGGTTGTAACTGAGGAGGAGTGGACATATTTCCATCAGAAATTCGTCGAACAGTGGAAGAATGAAGAGGAGAAAACAAAAGAAGATATTAGTAACAGACACGAATCCGAAGAGGAAGAGGAAATGGGATAAAATCATCATCATGAAGGTAATTCCCTCCCTGAAGGGACGGTGGCTACACTTCAGTTCCCAATTCAACAACCAGAAGGGATAGCCCCTATGAAAAATATATCACCATCGGTGTTGCCTCACTTCTATGGAAAAGCAGCAGAGGATCTAGATGAATTTCTTTTCAAATTTGATAGCCTCTGTCGCAGGTATGAGTACACCACCAATGCATAGAAGTTGAAACTATTCCCTTCCACTTTGAAGGACAATGCATTATGTTGGTTTATGAGCCTAGGAGGTAGAACTATCACTAATTGGGACAGGATGAAACAGGTGTTCCTAGAAAAATATCAGGAGTATTGCAATACCAAGGATAAGAGAGAAGAACTGTTTAAAATGGTACATAAGGATGATTAAATTCTGGAATATTTTGTCAAGAGGCTTTTATATAATGTGCAGACAGATGGACAGACTAATATGGGGTTAGATGTGCTCAAAATAATCCTACTTCGTGGTATTAGGGATGATTTCCTAGATATGTTAAACCTGTTAGGAAAGGGGGATATCTCCAAGGATTCTTTCGAGAAAATTGTGGAACTATGTAAAAGGTACTCCAGGGGATCTTCCAGGAATAACAAGAGGGACAAACAGGACAAATTAGAACATGATGTATTTGACAAAACTAAGAAGTCATTTAATAGAGGATCCACCCGTGCAGTGATAGGAAACCTCCTTGAAAATTTTAAAACAGAAATGATGAGCTCTATCTCCTTGAAAATAGATGTCTTGAGGGAAAAGTAGAAACAAGCAGTAGAGGATCTCACACTAGGTGTATTATGACCTTGATGTAGAAACAACCACCCTATGAAGGAGTTCTTGCTAATCAAGATAGAAGTGTGTCATTTGTGTGAGATGAACCATGAAGCAAAAGAATTCCCATCACTACCCCAACTGAAGGCTATTCTATAGGCATCAACTCTAGAGGTGGAACCAGCTTACTTTATTGCACAAAAAAAACCCTGGTAGCCTCGAAATCAAGGTATGAATCCATACTCGTTTCCATTTTTGAATAACATGAATAATTGGAATAATATGTAGCACATGAATACACAATTCCCTTCATCTTATTCTAATTCTCAATGGTACCCCTCTCTACCTTCAATGCAAAAATTTAACTCATGGAACCCCTGGGCTCAGCCACCATAGCCACCACACCAACCAAACTCTTAGTCTCCTGGATGGAAGAATTTCCATCTAGGTAACCAGGTTCCTCAACAGCCTCCACATCAACCATTTTCTCAATAGCCATACCATCCTCAATATCCTCAGCCTTATTAGCAGTCGCAGCTACAACTTCAGAACAATGCTACCCCTAAAATGCCGATACAACCTCAGCTTCCTGCTCAACCTAATCCTAATGCAAATAATAAAACAATCCATCAATTTGAGACTGTCAACATGCCTACTTACTCCCTTACTCCTATGCCCTGCAACGATATTCACTTACGATCAGAAAAGGTAGTGGAGCCTTTTATCATTGAGGATGTTCCATCCCGTGTGCATGAAGAAGGGGTGAACCCACAACATTTATCTAAGGCGACCCCTATCATTGAATATGTTGAACATCCTACTAATATGTCAGCTGAACTATAGAATAATACATCTATCGACACACAGCCTACCCAGCTGATTAGGAAACCACCATACCCTAAAATATTAATGCTACCAAAGGTAGTGGGACAACCTCAGTTTAACCTCTTAGGAGAGTTAAAAAACCTTTATGTTAAAATTCCCCTCCTTCAAGCCCTTACAGATGTACCTATCTATGCCAGAACTGTTTGGGATCTGTGTACAAGGAAACCAAAAAGGAAACCCAGTTATCCTCCCACTGTTCATGTCATAGGGAAATTATCTGCATTGATAATGGGAAAAACCTTTTTGGCCAAATATGATGATCCTTGGAATCCCACTATCACTGTGCAGATCAGGCATACACAGATACCCAATGTACTAGTATATTTAGGACAATCAATTAATTTTATGACTATTGAAACTGTAAGGAAACTTGGGCTCACTAATATCAGGCCAACCCCTAGAATTTTAGAAATGGCAAATAGATCCACTATTAAACCTGGACAAATTTTGGATGATCTTGTCATCTCTATTGATTCTTGGGAGTACCATGCCAACTTCTTTGTTTTACAACCTAAGTCGCAGCTAGGAGGACACCCACTGATCTTGGGAAGGCATTGGTTACCTACAGTTGATGCTTGCATCAGCTGTCGATCTGGGTCTATGACCATATCAGATGGCACCGAGATAAAAATCCTCACTCTCTATCCTCCATCCTGTTCAAAATTAGAAGATGAAACTCCTTTATGGATGGAGCCAGAGGAATTAGAGGGTGTTCAACCATTATTAACAATAGGGAAGGCCTTAACCTTTAAGGATGAAACTGAAGACAATGCCCTTAATAATTTCATTAGTGAACCCACTTTTGTCAATAAGGAAATTTATCAAATCCTGAATATTACTTTAGGTGAGGAGGAATCAGAAAATCTCACAGAAGAGGCATTAGTCAGTGACACTCATATAGTTCCAGTATTGAAAAAATTGAAAAGTATTCCTATTGAGGTAGAGTCTGGAAAAAACTTGAATATTAACCCCATCCTTTCCCTAGATGAACATAAGCTCCTGATCAATCTCTTAAAAGAACACAAGGGGGCATTTTTCTGGGAGTACACATACATGAGGGGTATTCCCTCTAACCTGTGTACCCATGATATTTATATCAAAAGTGACTCCCAGCCTATGTGCCAGCCTCAACAACAAATGAACCCCAATCTTAGGGACATAGTGAAGGAAGAAATTCAAGAACTCCTGGAAGCCAAATTTATATATCCCATTTTAGACAGCGAGTGGGTGTCCACACTCGTAATGGTACCCAAGAGAAATGGTAAATGGAGAGTCTGTGTGGACTATAGAGAGATGAACAAGGCAACACAAAAGTATCATTTTCCCTTGCCTGTTATCGATCAATTACTTGACACTTTATCTAGTAAGAAGTTATTCTCCTTCCTAGATGGGTTTAACGGGTACAATTAGATCCATATTGCTCCTAAAGACCAGGATAAAACTACCTTCAACTGTCCCTGGGGAACTTTTTCTTACAGAGTGCTCCCCTTTGGTTTATGCAATGCACCAGCAATATTTCAAAGAGTTGTGATTGGCATATTTTCAGAATTAGTCAATGATAGTATGGAAATTTGTATGGATGATTTCACTCCTTATGGCAAATATTTTGAAGAAGCATTGAAAATTTTGGAAAAGTTTTTAACTCACTGTGAACAGACCCAACTCTCTTTAAGCACTAAAAAGTGCCATATGATGATGAGTGAAGTAGTAGTATTGGGGAATTTCATCTCTACTGATGGCATCTAGGTGGATCCCGTAAAAATCAAGGTAATAAAAAATATACCTACTCCCGTAACTCAAAAATAAGTGCGAAGTTTCCTAGGGCATGCTGGGTATTACCGAAGATTTATAGAAAAATTCTCCAAACATGCCTCTCCTTTGTTTTCACTTTTAATGAAGAATGTGCAATTTGTTTGGAATGAGGCATGCCAGATAGCATTTGTTAAACTTAAGGAGAAGCTTTCCACAACTCCCATCTTAAGAGGACCCAATTGGACCCTACCTTTTCACATTTCTTCAGATGCTTTTGATACTACCATTGGAGCAGTTTTATGACAGCGGGATGGTCAAGTAACTTATGCATTTTATTATATTAGTAAAAACTTAGTCCCTACTGAACTTAATTACACTATTACCAAGAAGGAGTTCTTAGAGATTGTTTACTCCATTAACAAATTTCGACATTATATTACTGGATATCCTACATTTGTGCACACTGACCACTCGGCCATCAAATATCTAATGAATAAACCTGTTACTAATGCTAGGGTGACTAGGTGGCTTTTATTACTATAGGAGTTTGACATTACCATTATACACATACCTAGGAGAGAAAATGTTGTCGCTGATTTCTTATCTCATTTCACTAACAGTGATGATAATTTGCCTATTGAGGACTCTTTTCCAGATGAACACTTATTTGCAGTTTCAGCTCACTCGCCTTGGTATGCAGATGTCGCTAATTACTTGGTTGCAGGAAAGATTCTAGCACTTTTGTCCAAAAGAGAAAAGAGGAAAATTATTCAGCAAAGTGCCAAGTATTGTTGGGTAAATGGTCATCTCTTCTACATAAGCCCTGATCTTGAGATCAGAAGGTGTGTAAGAGAAGATGAAATATTCCATAATTTTAAATCCTGCCATGATGAGCCTTGTGGGGGGCATTTTGTAGACAGAAGGACGGGACACAAAGTGCTGAGAATGGGCTACTATTGGCCCACCCTTTTCAGGGATGCAAAAAGATATGTCCAGTCTTGTGATAGCTTCCAAATGATGGGCCAACCCAATAGATTAGATCAAATGCCTCTTCAACCACAATTAGTGGTTCAACACTTTGATAGGTGGGCTTTAGATTTTGTTGGTCCTATCAGCCCTCATTCCAATCAGAAAGCCTACATCTTGGTCTGTACCGACTACATGACGAAATGGGTAGAAGGTGTGGCTCTAGTGAAAGCTAATGACCAGGCTGTGATTGATTTCCTATATAGTAAAATCTTTAACCATTTCGGGGTACCTAAGGAAGTGGTTACTGATGGAGGACCATAGTTTGTGTCACATCAATTTGAAGCTCTGCTACGGAAGTACCATATTCAGCACCGGATAGCTTCACCCTACCATCCCCAATCCAATGGCCAGGTGGAAAGCACTAACAAATTCATTGAAGCTATTCTTACCAAGACAATCAAGAGCCATCAGAGATATTGGGTTGACAGAATTTTGAAAGCATTGTGGGCATATTGTACCACTTGGCGCAACACTACGGGTTTCTCTCCTTATGACTTGGTGTATCCGAAAAGTGTCATCTTCCCAATTGAATTTGAAATCAAGACTTTGAAGACAACCACTGAGGTAAGCCTAGATGTAACTAAAGCCTAGAAGAGGAGATTGAATCAATTGAACGAACTTGATGAGAACCGGTTAGCCGCTGTAGATCAGACTGTATTAATTCAGCAACAGAGATCCAATTGGCATGACCGATTCATCAAAAATAAAGTCTTCTGCGAGGGAGACTGGGCACTATTATATGATTCAATATTCAAAAGAGACTTTAAAGGTAAACTATGCACAAGATGGTTGGGCCCATACCTAGTAGACAGAGTATTTGATAAAGGTATGGTCCGCCTGGTAACCATTGATGAGAACCATGCACCATTATTTGCTAATGGTCACAGGCTGCGACTATACCATAAGCCCATTTCAAAGGACACAGTTACCTCACAAATTGCATCTAATCCAGACTACCAGTTAGCACAAGGGCAAGAATTTTTCTCTGGCCCTGTTAATGCTTAGTTAATCGCTGTAAATCTCATATGAATCTTTGTACATAAATAAATTGTTTTTTTCTCCTGCTATTGTTATCTTTTTCTTTTGCACTTGATCCATTTTTATTTTATGAAATGTGTAGGGAAGCACCTAAAAGAGTGGTGGTCATCATCAGGCCTGGTGATCATTGTCATTCTTCTGTAACTTCCTGCACCAGAAGAAAATTCCTTGAATAAATCTATCACAATTGCAACACCGTTTTACTTTTTTCCACTATTCCAGTTTGCGCAGCTGTAACACCGTTTAAATATTTTCCAACTGCATCAATTCTGACATTTCAAGCTTTCCAAAATGCGTCTTTAGAAATATGGGATGATAAAAAAAGCTTTTACAACTTATTTCCTAGTACAATAATCTTAAGAAAGGAGTTTTTGAATCTGTTGATGAATTTTCAAGCAGGTTTATGAGAGTTTATAATTCCATCCCAGATAATATAAAGCCTTCTGCAGCTGCTGCAAAACTTCATTATACTGAGACCTTTGACAACGACTTTGCATTTTCATTAAGGGAGAGAAAGTCAGTGATTCTTGCTACTATGTTCACAGATTCTTTAGAAGTGGAAGAAAATATGATGGCAAGTGGAAAGATGAAATAGAGAGATATTGATAGAAGGAAAGTTAGAGAGGAAAACATGCCTTCAACTTCTTCTTTTGCCAATGATATTAAATTTGAAATGATGTTAAAAACAATGGAGAATTTGATAGATAGATTGACTATATACAATAGATCATTTAACAAAGAACAGCTTGAGCCCCAGATCAGAAATCCAAATTTTAGAAGCCCAAATCCTCCTATGCCTCCACAAAATAGGCAGAGAGATATGAGAAATCAAAGAAATCAAGAAGAAAAACATATTCGACCACCTTTCCCTAAGAATTATGTTGCAGATGAAGAAGAGCCTGCTAAAAATGAAATTCATCTTTTCAGGGAGTTGGATTCTGAGATACACCTCACTGAGGAAGAACATCATATGTTTGCACAGGAAGAAGGTAATAATGATTTTGGGAAGGAATTAGAGCAGTATGAAAGAGGTTACTTGCATTCTATGGATGATGTACAAAGAAAGATTAAGTTGATAAATAGAGATGTTGTAAATAAAGGGAGGCTAAATTCAAATCAGCCTTCCACTAGTTCATTAAATACAAAAAAAAAGAAATGACATACAAAAATATTCTGTTGTGAATAAAGAAGTTGAGAATAAAACAAAAAAAACAAAAGAAATGAAGCAAACAGCACCAGTGGATGTAGAGAAAGTTACTTCTATTTTCAATTTGCAGAATGAACTTTCAAAATTGAAGATTTCTACTCCTTTTAATGAGTTGTTAAGAAATAATGAATGTAAGGATATAATAACAAGAATGGTTAAGGGTCAAGGATAATTTCAATCAGACATTTTAGAATTGACAGATGATAATCCTACTATTTCATTTTGGCCAAAGGTTGAAAATATGGATGCTGAAGAGGTTCCTCCATTTTATTTGAGTTTGAATGTGCATGATATGGTTGTACATAATTCCATGTTAGACTCAGGTGCATCGCATAATTCAATTCCTAAAGGAGTGGTAGAAATTTTGGGGTTGGAAATTATGAGGCCATATAAAGATTTGTATTCCTTTGATTCTAGAAGAGTGAAGTGTCTTGGTTTGATTAAAGATATGGTGGTGTCTTTGAATAAATTTCTAGCTAAAATAGTAGTGATGAATGTTGTTGTAGCAGATATCCCACCAAAATTTGGATTATTGTTATCAATATCTTAGACCTCAAAGTTAAAGGGAAGTTTACAGATGGACATGTCATATGCTACTATTCCTGTCCAAAATGGGAGTAGACGGTTATACAGTGAGAAGAGAACACCTTATGTAGTAAGCAGCCAAGATAGACCTAACGTTCATCACATATATGTTGTTGATACTGATTTGGGATCTTTTATTTTCTTCAATGATACTATTCCATGTGATCTAGAGTCTTCGTTGCAAACTAAATATGCAGAAAATGAAAAACGAGTAAAGGAGCAAGATGTTTTGGAAAAGAAACAGAAAGAAGGATTGTGAACCATGTATTTTGATGGGTCTATGGAAAAAATTGGTGCTGGTGCTCGTGTATATATAATCTCTCCCATGAGGGATTTTAAATATTTATCATATAAATTAATATTTTAATGCACAAATAATGTAGCTGAGTATGAAGCTTTGTTACTTGGGCTGCATGCATTGAAATATTTGGGAGCAAAAAAGGATACAAGTTTTGGGAGATTCAGAGTTTGTAATAAATTAGGTGAATGATAGTTATTAAACCAGACATCCCTAGATGAGGGCTTATAGAAATGAAGTATGGGACATGTTTGTTAACTATTTTACAGAACATACAATTAAGGTGGTTCCTAGATATCAAAACACAGTAGCTGATTCTTTGGCAGTTGTTGTTGGTAAATTTAAAACTCCTAATGTTGGTCAAAGAGAATACCAAGTGGACATTGTGAATAGACCGTCCATACCTGATAATTCTAAATATTGGCTGGTATTTGAGGATGATATGCAAATAAAAAGATTTTTATAATTTTTTGGTGAATTTGTAAATACTCATATTGATGGTGAAAATAGTAATTGTGAAAATTTTCAAGATGCTGAGAAAGGTGAAGAAGAAATGATTAGTACTGAAAAATTAAAGGGAACTCTAGGAGGAAATATATCATTCAATTAAAAAGTAATTTTATCCCAAGAGGTATGATTCCCTTGGAGAAGCTTTTTGATCAAAATGATGTTCCAAAGGATCCAAAGTGAAACCTGCTGACAATGCCGTTGAAGATAAAAATATTGGCACTAAGGAAAATCCAAAGATTGTGAAGCTGTCTAAAAATATGCCTACCAAAAAGAAAGAAGAGTACGTGAACTTCATGAAGAAATATACTGATGTATTTTCCTGGAGTTATGAGGATCTCAAATAATATGATACTTCAATAATACAACATACTATTCCAATCAAACTTGGAGAAAAACCTTTCAGGAAGAAACTCAGAAGGATAAATCCAAAATTGTTGCCAGTTACTGAGAAATAGATCAAAAAATTGTTTGATGCCAAAATTATTGTGACTTTGAGATTTTCAAGGTCGGTTGCTAATTTAGTTCATGTCAGAAAGAAGAACGGAAAAATAAGGTTTTGTATAGATTTTAGGAATTTGAATAAAGTCTCAATGAAAGATAATTATCCTTTGCCAAAGATGGATAATATTCTATAGAAAGTGGTCAGATCAAAAAGAATTTCAACCATGGATGGTTTTTCAGGGTACAATCAGATCAAAGTGTTTCCTAAAGATCAAGAAAAGACTACTTTTACCACACCATGGGGCACATTTATGTATGCTAAGATGCCTTTCGGTTTGATGAATGCAAGGGATACTTTCCAGCATGCCATGGATATTACTTTTGCAGGAGAAATAGGTAAATTTGTGGTAATTTATATGGATGATATCACTGTATATGCAAAATATGACAGGGAGCATATTCACCATTTGGAAAACGTTTTTATAAAATGCTGAAAATTTGGTATATCATTGAATCCAAAAAAATAAAATTTTGCATTAGAAGAAGGGAAGTTATTGGGTCACATTATCTCAAAGGATGGAATAAATATTGATCCGGATAGAGTCAGTGCAATTTTGAAGGTGGGAGAACCAAGAAGCAAGAAAGAAATACAATCATTCCTTGGGCAGGTGAATTTCTTGAGAAGATTTATTCCTAGTTTTGCTGAAATACTAATGAATATCACTAATATGCTGAGAAAGGGTCATGAAATAAAGTGGACAGTAGAGGCTAAGAAATATTTTAGAGAAATAAAACAAGACATTTTAGAAGCTCATGTGCTAGTGAGTCCGGATTTTAATAAAGACTTCTTAATATTTTTCATATGCGTCGGAACATACCATTGCTGTTGTCTTGCTATAGAAGAATAATGAGAATATGGAGTAGCTTATATCCTTTTTTAGTAAGATGTTGAGAGATGGGGAATTAAAATATGATATTATGGAGAAGCGGGTGTATCCTTTGGTTAAGGCCTTGAAATATTTCAAGGTATATATTCTTCATTCGCATATAATTGCTCATGTTCCAACTAGTGTAGTGAAAGGAATTCTTACACAACCTGATCCAGAAGGAAGAAGAGCGAAATGGATAGCAACATTATTGGAATATGATATAGAAATTAGACCCACTAAGTTGATTAAAGGGAAAGGACTTGCAAAACTGTTGACAGATTCAAATTGTGAATCTTTATAGCTTAATTTATTATCTAGTCAATCTAATCAGTTGGACACAAGGGTGGATGTGATGATTGATTTTACTGCATCTTCATGGTATTCTGATATTGTTCATGTTCTACAAAACTTACAAGCTCCTGCAGGATTAAGTAAAACTAGAGCAAGATCCGTGAAGTTGAAAGCTACTAAATTCTGTATTTTAAATCAATATCTTTATTGGAAGGATCCTGGTGGTGTGTTACTTAATTATCTTTTGGAAATTGAACCCCAACAAATGGTGAAAGAATTTCATAAAGGAGATTATCGAGGACATCACTCTTGGAAAGTGACAACAAAAAAAATTTTGAGAGCCAATTTTTATTGGCCATCATTATTTTCGGATGTGTACAAAGAGGCTAGTATATGTCACCAATGCCATATTTTTGATGGTAAGAGAAAAGTGATTCCACTTCCTCTTAATCCAATAATAGTAGAAGCTCCTTTTCAACAGTGGGGATTGGATTTTATTGGAGAAATAAACCAAATTCTTCAGGACAGCATAAGTGGATCTTGACAGCTACAGACTATTTCACGAAGTGGATTGAAGCAATACCTACCAGGAGAGCTACTAAAACAATGATCATGGATTTTCTTGAAGAAAATATATTGGCTAGGTAATAATTGTGACTGATAATGCAGCAGCTTTTAATTCCAAAAAGATGATTAATTTTTGTCATAAATATCACATCAGTCTAAATCATTCAACTTCTTATTATCCACAGGGAAATGGACTGGAGGAATCCTCTAATAAAAGTATGGTAAGAATCATCAAGAAGTAATTAGAAGATAACAAAAGGGCTTGGCACACCAAGCTTAAGTATGCTTTGTGGGCTGATAGAATTAGTACTAAAAGGGAAATTGGAATGTCTCCTTTTCAATTGGTATATGGAACTGAGGTAAGTTTTCCAGCATCATTGGGTGTACCAGTTATGAAATTTTTTCAGGAACAGCAGGATGAGCCGAACCATATGGAGAGAAGGATAAACCAAATTATCGAATTAGACGAGCAAAGGAATAAAGCTTATGATAAAGTGCAAATACATCAAGAAAAAATTAAAAACACCTTTAATAGAAGGGTGAAAGAAGAACAACTCCAAATTTATGACCTAGTATTAAAATGGGATGCTCTAAGGGAAGACAAGCATGGAAAATTTGACCACATGTGGGTAGGTCCTTGTGTTATTGCAGGTCATAGAGGAGAGAATGTATTCATTCTAGAGAATCAAAATGGGGTTTTGCTGGATAGTGTACCTATTAATGGAATATTTTTAAAGCACTACCTATCCTAAGGCGGAAGGTAAATTTTGTACCATAGTTTGTAAATTTTTACTTAATCCTGAAAGCAATATAGATGGCGAACCAAATATATTTAAATCCCAGAGTGAAGGCCCTAATATTTTGAAGGGTAGTCGTTATCTTTATTTAGAAAAAATACATATTTGAAAAATAAAAGTTTGGAGGTTTGAGTACAAAGGTCAAAAGCAGGAACCTGGTCTACGAGTTCTTTGATAACTCACAGGGAGGATATCATGCCTAGTTGGAGCTAGTTGTTAGCACCTTCTATGTTGAACAATTGAAGAAAGATGAGATCAAGAAATGATAAGGGATAAATAAAAAATGGTGAAATATGACCAGAAGGGCACATGCATTAAAAAAATTGGCAAAAGGTTAGTATTCATGAGTTTTTATCATAATGCGCACTTTGATTATTTTACTCTAGAATTGGAGGGTGTAGATTTGTGATCGTGTAGATATACGGTTGTAAAATGACCCACTAGGAAAAGTTGCATGAAATGAAGTTTTGGCAGAGACCAGAATGGGTTAACGATTTAACAAGATTGACGGTCAGGAGACAAGGTGGATTAAATCTATGGCCATAAGGTAATCCACGTTATAAAGATGCAAGGTTAAACGACGATAAAGGCTGGAAGATTTTGTAAAAGGGGTTTGATCAAACGATTCAAATGCGATATGTAATTTGATTAGCGGAAAAAATGTAATCCAGAGCTTGAACTTGTAAGACAGTTAAAACAGATGAGTGGTAGAGGAATTCAAACCGCTTTCCACATGGTGTTCTTTAGTGATTTCCGCTAAGGAAAGTGATAAAGGAAAAATAGCTTGTTGGAGATCCCGGAACCATTATTTGTTGTATAAAAGTGAGTTGACCGAGGTAAAGTTATTTTTTTTTGCACGTTGCCAGTGAAAATAAGAAGAGATAGTGCACCATCATTTTCCGAAAGTCAATTCTTACATATATGATAGTTACTAGGTAAGCCTAAACTCTGAGATTCTTGTTGAAGACTTGTTGCCATTTCTTATTATAGAGACATACCAGAGTTCGGGGGTATTATGCAGGGTTCTTAATGAAAGAGAAGAAGTATTTATTGATAGGGAAAGGAATGTTTTTGACCCTATTATGTCGGTATGTAGTGTGTCTGTTTCAAAGGAACGTCTATGGCAGTATAGTTTACAAGGAAATGATATCCTAAATGTCTACATTTTTTTCCTCTAGTACTTTGTTGTTGAACAAACCCTACCTTTCCCCAAATTCATCAAGTGGTGTGAAAAACATTATTCATCTTCTGAAAGAGTTATTATGAGTCTTACAACTTCAAAAATTCTCTGTAGAATTGTGAAATCTATTTGCGAAGTGTTAAGTCTACCTAATAATTTTCCTATAAATCCTAAGTCTTTCAATGAACAAGTCTTGATTGAGTTTTATAAAAATTGCGAAACTGAAATTAGATGTCAGTTCTTATCTAGTATTTTAAAAGTTGGTCAGTCATTAGAAGGTTTACTTTTTCCATACAATGTTAGTATTCTCAGAGATGAAGTCTAGTTGGTCATGTCAATAGTTAGTTAGGTTTTGGGTTTGGATGATGATAAACATGTGAGTGAAGTCATTCTGGGTTTGTTGTTGAGTATAGGGTCGACTGACCATGAATCCAAGTTAGTCCGTTGTTTCAATCTTGATGAGTTTTTAGCTGAAGCAATCCATACCCAGTTAGTTGAGTTTCCCAAGATTAGGTTTTTCCAATACCAGTCATACTTGTTGAACATATTATTATGTTTAAATGTGTTAGAGTTGCGGTTTTTATATACTGTGTTTTCTTCAGACCTTCCAAAGCATATCAGCATGTTCAAATTTGTGAATACGATCATGGCTAAGGTATATAAAATTCATTTAATGATGGTCTCCCTTCTTTTTGGGATGACGAAGGATGATTATTTTCTCAGGAACGGTATCATAGCCTATTAGTGCATAATCGCATGGATCATTATAAGTTTGAGGATTTAGTCAAGGATTAATGGGAAAGGTTATTGTTGAAAAGTTGACCAAAGATTTTGAAATATTGGACCAATTTTTAGTTATTAAAAAAGGATTACCAGCTGTGTCTTATGAATCCTATGTGGATTTAGACGTGTCAATAAGAAAAATGAAAGAGTACGATGTTCCAATTGTAGAACAGTGGAAAATTATGGAGAAATTTGGGAAAACCAATTATATATTACATTCATAAGGACAGGTGTTGCAGTTTCAGGAAGCTGTTTGTTCATGGTACCTTGCAGTTGTGGATTTTCTATAATCAAGCAAACTGTAATTTCAAACAAAGCATGTAATTATTATTGCTAGGTATTAGGAAAATAGTTACAAGAACTTATAATTAACAGTTAGTTGGTTTTGACGTACTTGGAAGAAACTACTGTGTATATATTTGAATTTTACTGATGTATCAAGGGTTGGAACCCATAAGATTGGAATTATGTTTTGTGAGAACCTTTTTGTATAAAATTACAAATCCGAATGCTAGTTTATCTTCAAACATTCATGTATTGTTTATGTTACAGTCTATGCTTTCTTTCCTTGTGAATGTTTTCTAAGTGTTTAACTTGCATTCTGTTTTCTTTCATGTCTGAAATGTAGTGTGTAATAGTTTCATAATTCATACATGTTATGATATGCCTGTTGTTTCAGATATCCACAAATATTTCTTCTAAAGTTGATATGGAATTCATCCTGAGATGCTCTATATTAATGGACGGTTCATGTTGCCTTTATCGAAGTTCTTAGAAAACAGTTTTGTATTATCTTTATCTGTTTTGACTCCATAGCCCAATGGTTATACATTTCATTTCAACCATGTACATAGCTTAAAATTGTTGATTCACTTATCTAGCCTTGTTAAATCTGTATTCGAGAGATCCCTCTCTGGGAAGAAAATCCAGTTTCTTTCTAAAAGTGGTTTTGTTGTTACCTTGAGATTACCTTTCACAACCTTAGGTATATTTTGACTAATAACAGACATAACCCCTTGACAAATAATTGTTTTGATGGTGAAATATATCCATCCTAGCTAAGTTCAAGAATAGATTACCCAGATCTATAATTTGTACTTCAATAAGAAGAAGTTTATGGAGTGTTTGGGTAGCGAATCAATTTATTTCATATCTGGGTGAATCATCTTCATTAAGGATTATTGTTGACAAAGATTCCATACTAGTTTTAGAATAATACCATCACTTTTTGTGTTGGACAAAGAAAGGTCAAGTAAACCAACTCATGGCAGGCTATAGAGGACAGTTCCATACCAAATAGTACCCTTCTGTATTATTCCGTATAGATTCCATAATTCATACCTAAGCCCTATTTCTCTATGTTGAAGGTCATGGTCATCTAAAGCGTCCCTTGTCATCTCTAGAAAAGTAATGCCCTGATATCATAGCATATAAAGTCAAATATTTTCTAGTATATATACAACTGTTGGTTGAAGAGAGGATGCATTGTGGACATCATTCCTCTCCTTCTCCTGGTTAAAATATTGTGTTTATTAGTTGTTGAGAAGATCATCTACCTTATTGGTTTTGTTTGCTAAATTATGGGACTGAAGAAGGGAAATTCCATACGTCAGAGATCAACCACCTACAGGAAATATACCAGGTCCACCCATATTGGTGCTATAGAATTTATCCTTAAGTCGATTGGTATTGTCACTGCTATTGTAAAGGTGGTCAAACCAGTCACAGAGGAGGGATCAACACTGGAGAAAAGGGACTCATTTCATTGTGCATCTGGGCAAAGAGCAGGCTGTATGTAACCACAAAAATATGGTCAAAAGTTACTATAATCAAAGAGCAGGTTGTATTCAACCTCATTCATGATATACATGCTCTGAGACTTAAAGTTGCTATAATCTGAAATGGTCTACTATTAAGAAGCACAATGTACCAGTGTTGAAAATAGTTGTACACTGAAGTCACTATAATATGGTTCAATCTAAATGATAAGAGAACATAACACAAGTTCAGGAATTGGTGCCTTATTTGATAGTATTTATATTTGAAGAAAACAAAATTCATAACTAGTCGGATAAAGGTGAACTATTTGATTATATTTATCTTTTAACACATGGATAACTAATAAAACTGCTCTATAATAATGGCAATTGCAACATGTTATGATTTTCCCGTACTAATTCACCCTCTTATTCTAAACCTATTCTAGGGCCATAGATCCATAATGAAGTTGCTTGATCATGCCACTATATTAAGTGCATGTATCCAATCCCATTATGTATAACACATCTATTTCACAATTATGTTTAAACTCTAATGACCAAGAAATGAAGTAGCCATCAAAACATGGAAGATAATGACGAACCTTTCTTGATAAATTCCTTTCTTAGAAAAGCAAATTGCACATGTTGTTGCAGCTGCAACATTTTCCCAAAATTCAAAAAAATTTGGGACCCTCCTTTAATTTGTTTTGCTCAGCTTTTGGGTTTCGCTTGATGTTTGTGCAAAGATTACTTTTATGCCAGCGGTTTTTTACTGTTTGATTTTTCCTTTCCATCGGAAGCATGTGATATTTTTCGAGTCGGGAGTCCAGTTATCTTCACGCTCGTCATTGCGGAAAAGAACAGAACATCAAGTCCGAGTCAAATGTATTTGGTCTCCGATGCATTTTTTATTTATCGGCAGTTGTTTTGAGATCCCGTCGAAACTTTTGTCTATATGTCTTCCGCTGTTGCAGAGGAGGTACGACGAAGTTTCCCGAGAGTTGTTGTATCCTTTTCCGATCACTATTTTTTTGATTCGCAGATCCTTTGGATTTTGGCTTTCGCCATTGTGGCTTTAGAAAGCACTATCTTTCCGCTATAGTTGGATTTTGTTTTTCGTGTGACCGTTATCTTTTGGTTGAAGTCATGTTTGTTTTTACTCTGATTTGTGCTAGTCTGCGAAACTTGGTTTCTTTCACGGGTTCGTCGTTGCAGCTCTCTAACCATCTATTGACCCAAAGCCTTAGTCTCGCGAGCTCCGATGCGAATGTTGATTGGTTTCTCCGTCAATGCCATTGTGGGTTTCCTGGTTGTTTTATCATCCGCCGTTGCGGAGGTGATGTTGATAAGATTGTCGATCCCTTAGTCTTTTGCTGCATGATGATCTTATTTTTCCCGTCGATTGCATTTTGACCGCAACATATATATTTTGGGTTTGGGGGTTTATTATTTTATTGTATTTTGGTGATTTCTCCATGCTGTCGTTTTCACTCGAGCAGACCAACGCATTTGCTCATGATACCTTCGCTCTTAGGTGGCTCCGCCATGCAAGTTTATCGGTTTTCCTCCACTAGTCGTGCAGCACAGTGCCAGGTAGGCCCTTATGCCCATTTTACCGTTCCGTTTGATTGGTCAAACTATTTTTGTTGTCTGTGTGGTTAGTGGTTTCCTAGGTTTTCCCATCCTGGGCTGTATATATATTCACGGTAAATAGTATGGCTGCCCGGTGGGGAATTTTTGTTATTTTCTTGATGATCACTCTCGTCATCATTGAGGGTTTACAGACCGCACTTGATTGCTGGGGAAACTAGTACAGACGGTCGTTACGTTGTCTGCACCAATTTCCCCCAGTCTACGTGTGATCGTCCAGGGAGGGCATTTTCAAGGTTTTCTTCCGAGATGCCGAGGTTTTGTTTCATTGAATCATCGCCCTCTCTTTTGTGAACCAGGGTCACAACGTTGAAGGTATTAAACTCGAATCCGAACCCCGGACCCGTTTAGGTTTAGAATGCAATATCTAGTCAGGCTATGAGGCAAGTTTTCTTACAGCAAGTAGCTTCCTCTTCTTGTTTATGAGTTAAGTGTGCTATCAGTGCAATGTCCTCACTTGGGATTAGGCACCTTTTTCTTTCCCGTAGTGTTTAGGTCATAGAATCGAGATGGGGTTTCGAGACTGTGTTCTTGTTGATGAGAGGAGGGGGATATTCGTCGTTCTTGAAAGGCCGTGATATTCTAAATTAATTCTGCAATTGTTGGTCGTGAGCTGGTTTTAGTTTTGGGCAGAATAATTTTATGCAGGAACATTTGGTTTTTGAGTATTGTTTGTTTATTCTTCATAATTGCACTCATGTTTAGCATAGATGAGGTAAAATGCTTATATAGTTGTCTCCATTTTGAATGTTATCCGGGAATGACACAATAGAACCTAAAAGAAATTTCTATATATGATAGGGAAATTCTTTAGAATCCAAGATGTCTAAACGTCAGAAGAAGAAGGCCCCCATAGTAGAAGAGGAACCCAAAGTTGAAATCATTACCAAAGTTGAATACACCTATGAGGACACCGAATGCATAGTGGGTGTGGGTGGGGAACTCGAATATCAATGGGGGGAGGTTTACAGATTAATAACACAACGAGAAGTACCTAACACAGGTTTCAAAGAAGAAACCATCTATGCCAATATAGAGAGATCTGCACCAATGAAATTTTCTACCTGACCTGAGCTTTTTCCATTCTCAGAGGTGATTGGGTGGATTCTGCCCAGGGCATATGTAACCACCATGATTTTGGCAAACGTTGATAAATAGAAATATGCTGCTTATAGCCCTGGGTATGTAGCATTGGCCTACCACTTACCAGAAGCACAGGTGTACTTGACTAAGGACTGGCTAAAGGAAATTAAGATGGACCTAGTCAAGACACTGAGGAGAATGTTGATGCCTGGAAATAAATTTAGAACTAGGCCGACCGGCAAATATGATACTTCCAATCTAAGAACCCATTAAAGATTCATTGCCCTGATGCTGAACAGAATTTTTGGGAGGGCCCACGGTAAAAGATTCAAGTTAGAGTGGGCGCCTATCATTTTCTACGTTGCAACATAGGGGATAGTTTTCAATTGGGAAAACATTGTATCCAATAGCCTCTCATCCTACATTGCATCAGCATTAGGAGGGGTGTCCCAGAAGAGATCAGATTTCTACATGAGCTCTATTCTATTTGATTGGATACTATGCAACCAACCCTTCCCCAATCTGAGCTGTATTTGGGACCGGGAAAGAACACCAGTCTACTCAGCATACAAGCCACTATGGGCCCACAAATACCACAATCACTATAGGGAAGTGTGTGAGCACTTCATTATGCCATTGTATACTTTGATTTTCTTGAAAGAGTGCAACTGCATGTTCGAGGAGACATTGCAGGTGATTAAATAATATGCAGACTATTACTTAATTAAGGATGGATTATATTTCAGAGTGTATGGATGCTCCAGATCACCCTCACTACTGCCAAAGTATGCCACTGACTATGTAGCACACAAAGAGGCAGTTAGACAAGTATTTTTAGATGGCATAGGGAGCTTTCTGTTTGAACATAAGAAAGCAGCTTACCCTCCTTTTCCATTCAGGTTGGGAAGCTACAACTTCACAAGAAGCAGCTAGAAAGGAGGAAGAAGCTGCCAAGATTGAAGAGGAGGAAAAGAAAAGAAAGATGGATGAGGAACTGAAGAAGCAGGAAGCAGAAAGGCTCAAACTGATGGGAGCAGTGATAAATCAATCATGTTCCAATCCTGTGGATAGTTAGGCTCAAGACTTGGGTAATCCTGATATTCAAGATCCTGTGGCAGCTGCTGCCAGCACAACAGGACAGGCTATGGTCCCCACCCTTAGGCTAATAACTTTTGAGTAGAAGAAAGGGGAGGAGGTACCGGATTTCAACACTATCTTTTATGATAGGGAAAGGAAAATGATAGTGAAGAGGAGCAAGAGAAAGGTTGAGACTGGAGAGCAAGCAGGTAAAATGATAAATGAGAAGACTGTAGTATATGGGACAGACAAGGACCCCAGATTCACCATCAAAGCTGGGGCTGCATTGATCCATGCTTCTAAGGACAATGTAGATCGAATATTGACTGATCTTGAACAATCAAATAATTCTGCTGCCCAGCTAAAGGACACCCTTAAAAGAGAGAGAGAGGAAAGTAACATCTTGAAAAGAAAGTTTGAAGACACACAGCTTGAAATAAAGTCTTCAAAAGCTGAGGTCTAGTTCCTCCAAAGTCAAGAAGAGATATCTA
This sequence comes from Pseudotsuga menziesii, assembly GCA_001517045.1. Lineage (NCBI taxonomy): Eukaryota > Viridiplantae > Streptophyta > Pinopsida > Pinales > Pinaceae > Pseudotsuga > Pseudotsuga menziesii. The sequence continues at coordinate 43,358 of LPNX010624670.1, forward strand.
GAGGCTACCCAAGAAGGTATGGAGAAATTGCAGCAGGAATGTCAAGGGTTGAGGACAGAAAAGGAGCAGCTACTAGGCAGGATAGGGGAGTTGGAGCTCTAGAAAAATACCTTGGAGGAATCTTGGAGGCAATCTCAGGGGTAGAATGCAGAACTTAAAGAAGATATTACCTCATTAACCGCAACTCTAGAAGAGGCCAAGGAATAGCAAGTTAGTCTTCAGCCTTTCAAGGAGCACGTTCTAGCATAGAGGAGCAAGATGCACCAGTTGCAAGTGGCCATAGAGGAAGAAAGGTGCAAGGTCTTGCAAGTGGACGATCGGTTGGAAGAGATTTTGGAAACCTCTTCATATTTTGTTGACAGATCGCAGGACATCTTAGAAGTCCTGACAAGAAGGATGGCAATATTAGAAGTGAATGAAGAAACCCTTGCAGATCTACCATCAAAAGATCAACAAGCCCTAATGCCAGATTATGATTTACTGGAGTTTGCCATAAACACAGCTGAAGAATTCAAGAAGGCTATCAAGAAAACAGATGGGGCTTGTGCAGAATTCTTCAGGAGACTTTTGATCACTTATAATCACTACCAAGTTGAGGCCGAACAGAGAATGGATACCTTTCCAGACCACAACCTTTTTTTGGATATGTTGCAAAGGAGGTATCGGGAAGATGAACAAAGGATACAGCACATCAAAGCATTAGATGATCAAACTCTAAGGAATGAAGTAGCTCATTCCACGGTTAATGTGCAATTGCTTGAGGACCAATTTCTCCTGAGCGCAGCCATAATAGAAGTCATAAGAAATCAGGCTGCTAAATTCAAAATAAATATTTGTTTCTTAGAACCTTCTGAATTCGAAATCATTGCCTCAGAGGCTTCAGCATGGAATAATTTTTTGAATAGTCAAGCGGGACCCTCCTCATGAGTACTTTATTTGTTTATTGTAATATATTGTAACTTTTATAAGCACTTAATGAAAGAAAAGTGTGCGAGGTGAAGAGTTGGGGAATCCCAAGAGTCATTCATGGGCAGCCCAATAGTTTTGTTCCTTTTGTATAAATATATAATATTTATATAGGAGAGGGACTTTTCCCCTGTGATATTGGTGAAGATATATTGTAAGAAGAACTATTTCCTTTTGCAATAGATAATTACAGTTTTCCTGTTGGAGAAAGCTTGGTGGAATGTTCAAATGTTATGCTATGGATTTGTTNCATATTTGTGTCCATTAACTGTGATATTGGTCTAACTCTTTGAACCTATGTTCTTGCATGAATGATCTCTGGTTTATTTTATGAAAATTTCGACTTCGAGTAATGAATGTTGTTCATAAACAATTGCCTATCTGGTTGTTCAAATACTTTTAAATGTTCATGTGTTTGAAAGAAGTATGAGCTATCTATGGTTTTTCATAATGCATGCACAAAATACATTACTCATTAATAAGACATAATCTTTCTCCCTAGGGATAGGTTAGGTAGTTAATTTTAATTTCCTGCCGTGTGTGATTTAGATGCAAGAGAGTCTGAGATGAGAGGTAAGAACCTACGCATCACATTGTGAAAACTCCTTGAATTCTCAATCAATCTGAATTTTAGATAGGCATTTGCATGTCATACTTAAAACTAAAAACACAAAAATATACACGATGGACCGGGCCGCAACCGGTAAAACCTTTTATTTTTGTTACTTGACTACGGTAGCGGAACCACAAACTGGACAGATTCCCTACACCAAACAGTCACGGGCTAGTTGGGAAAGTTGATTGAGGAGAATCCCTTGTTGTTGTTGCCTATGAATTTCCAGGCCTCAACAGTTTTCTAGTGCTAGAAGGAGGGACACCAGTGCATGGCTGGCCGGGGAAATCCATTTCCTCGAAATAAGTCCACCAGTGATAGTTTTGAAAGCAGTTTATTGTATGAAGAAAATAGAGAACATTTGTTTGCTGTGGACAACCAAGTAGTAATTTATCTGAGGAGACACACATGGGCTTATGTAAAGAGTATTGGAGGATTACCCATTATCCTTGATTTACCCCGAAGAGAATACAAGAAGAAAGATCGTCCCATCTTGGAAGATTCAGTGTTAGTTGGAGATTGGGAAGAGTTAGTAGAAGTAGCATTACAGGAGGTTGTTCAGCATTTGAATCAAGTAATCCCAAACACACCTTACTGTTCACCTATACGAACCCCTGTTCCTTCACCTCCTCATTCTCCACCCAGACTCATGGTAGGTGTAAATGCAAATCAGCCACGTACCCCACCAAATCCACCACTAGCTTGGAAAGCCAGATCACCCTTGAACCTAACACCTCCGTTGCATGACTTACCTCAAGATTTTGAAAAGTTGCTACCTAAGTTTGATCCTAATGAGAATATTGCAGTAGATGACCATTTGCAAATTTTATATTTGGCAATAGAAGGATTAAGGGCCGGGGAATATGAGGATGTTGTTTGTAGACTTTTTCCACACACCCTTAAAGGAGCAGCAGCATCCTGGTACTTTGGTTTGCCTGCAAATTCTATCCCATATTGGGATACCTTTGAAAGGATTTTCAAAAGAAAATATGCATCCCAAAAGACACATGCAGCACTGATGAAAGGTTTGGGTGCTTTAAAAAAAGAAAGGAATGAGAAGGTACACAATTTCACTCAAATATTTTCTGCTTACCTCAAGAACTTCTCTGCAACTAATAAGCCTTCTAATAAGTCTTGATTGAGTATTATACCTCAGCTTTAGGTCCGGACTTGGCTATGTTCACAAAAGCTCAGGTTAAACCTACGTTAGCAGAGACTTATGAATAAGTACAAATAGTATAGTTTGAAAAGGAAAGTATAGAGGATTATCCCAAGCAATCTGGAGAAAAGACTTCTAGGAAAAGAGCCTTATTGATGTCCAAACCCAAAGAGGAGCAATCACATAATTTTGAGGGGATGTTAAAGATGATGCAAAATCTTTCCAACAAAATAATAGATTTGGAGAAAGAAAAATAAGCTCGGAAATCTTATAAGCCTTACTACACAAAAAGGGAAGATAAAAGCCAATTCAAGACCCCTCCACACGGTTCAGAATCAATGAACTTGACAGAGTTAGGGATGGATAATTTCTGCACATTTCACCAACAACCCCATTCTGAAAAGAATTGTCCTCAATGGTTAAATTCAATGACATTGGTAGTGAATCAGCTCTTGGACTCTAAATTGACTGAGGATAGTGATGATGAGGAAAAAGGTAATAAGACCGTAGAAAAACAAGAAGATGATACCATTTTTTTATGGGATTGTGTCTCGCTGTTTGATACCGAAAGAAGTACTCTTAAACCTGAGAATATACCAACGACAATAAAAGACAGGAATTTGGTAAGTAAAGACAATGCAATAATCTCAAAAATTAAGAAGTTGCGAGAGAATGTCAGGAAATAGCCAAAGAACAATGTTGAAGACAAAGTACCCGAAATTACCATTATCAGCCAAGATACGGAGCAAATCAACAAGCTTGCTAAGCCTATGGAAGAACAACTAGGTGTTAACAAGGAAAAATCTGAAGATCCAAAGGAAGAGATACCCACCAAAAACCAACTTGTGGAGGAAGATGTCGAATCAATTGGGGAAGGGAAAGCTAGAACCCCACCTTTCCTTTTGACTCTGGAAATGCTAAATCATAAGGTGCATAATTGTTTGGTAGATTCTAGATCATCAGTGAACGTAATGTCACTCACAGTTTGCAAACAAATTAATGGACAGCCAAAACCTACTAATTGGGAAGTCACTCAACTAGACAGAACTAATGTCAAAGTAGTGGTAGAAATGGAGAATGTTCTCATTCGTTTATCTACAAATAAAAAGATATGTCAATTTATTGATATTGTGGTGGCTAACATACCGGATCGATATGGACTTATTCTGAACTGTGACTGGTCCGCAAGGTTTAAAGGGTATTTTGCTTCATATTGGTCACATTTGTGGTTGCCTCATAAGAGGATCCCAAATCAGATCAAAATTTTAAGAGAACCTTACATGAAACACAATATCACTAAGTTGGAAGAAGGTAATGAATCTACTAATTCTGTTTTGGGAAATTATCTAACAGAGATTGAACTAAGATATCATGCATCAGAAAAAGCCAGCAATATAACTAACACTCTACCTGATCTCCTTCAATTTTCATAGGCTGATGAGATTGATTTTAAATCGGTAAACATAGTTTCGGTTTCAAAAATAGCAGAATTAGATCATGGTTAGGTATCTCATGTCTGCAATCCATCCTAGCCCCTTGACTCATGAGTTGATAGATTTTCAGGGGTGGGCACAATTTTATTTTTCTTTTGATTTGATGACCTTGTACATAAATAATTTGATGCAGTTTTACTTTTATTTACCGCTTTTATTTCTGGTTATTTTGTTTTATTTTTGAATAAAAGAGGCAAACTTTTGGTTGCATGGAAAGCATCAGAGTTCTTGATTAACTAAAATTTTTGGGATAAGGCTATGCATTTATTTTGAAATCATAGAATTTCTTCTAGTAGGTAGTTTTCCTAAATGGCTATGCACTCATTGAAGTCCTGATTAACCCCTGAAAATAACTCAGAATTAAGAGGTCTGGAATACTATTTCAAGGTTCCATCCATTTCACATCTAATATGTCCAAGGGGGTGATAGAAAAGGACCCGTGAAAAGGGAGCAAGGTAAATATTTTATTATATATAAATGATCCCATGCCATGATTTCAAAATCCTAAAGGCTGTTAAGAGTCAAAACTCCTAAAAGAAGCAATGCATATCAAAGCAAAGTATCATAAACATGAATATCAATCTGCTAAAAGTTGTTCTCCATCCGTGAGCTGAAAAGTAAATACATCTCTCACACAAAAGGAAACTATGGATAGAAGAGCCTGAATAAAATTTAGAAAGAAAAGCAGATGGATCCTGAAAAAGTTCAAAGAGGCACAAAAGTGCAAGTGGCATGGGAATGAGGAACAAATGAATAGTTCTATTTGCCATATGTTACAATCCTATGGTGTCCAATCTAAGAACTACCCAAAGACAGAGGTAAAATAAAACTCACCTACTAAGCCTCAAAAGAGTTATCCAGACTTTAAATATTTTTCCTTCCCCTTCCCAAAGAATGGACTGATATCAATGATTTAAATGTATGTGTTCGCCATCTTACGAATACAAGCATCTAGAAGATTTCAGCTTATGAGCTAAATGATTAAATAGTATTTTACTGGGAAGAAGTTGATTCAGAAATCTGGGGTTCACCAGGTAGTCGCTAATTGTTGTAGTTGCAACATTTTCCTAAAATTCAAAAAAATTTGGGACCCTCCTTTAATTTGTTTGCTCAGATTTTGGGTTTTACTTGAGGTTTGCGCAAAGATTACTTTTATGCCAGCAGTTTTTTATGGTTTTATTTTGCCTTGCCCGGAAGCATGTGAGATTTTTTGAGTCGGGAGTCTAGTTATATTCACACCCACCGTTGTGGAAAAGAACAGAACATCAAGTCTGAGTCATATGTATTTGGTCTCTGATGCATTTTTTCTTTATCGGCAGTTGTTTTGAGATCCCGTCGGAACTTTTGTCTATACGTCTTCCGTCGTTGCGGAGGAGGTACAGTGAAGTTTCCCGATAGTTGTTGTATCCTTTTCCGATCCCCACCGTTTTGATTCGCAGATCCTTTGGATTTCAGCTTTCGTCGTTGCGGCTTTAGAAAGCACTATCTTTCCGCTGTAGTTTGATTTTGCTTTCGACTCGACCATTATCTTTTGGTTGAAGTCATGTTTGTTTTTACTCTGATTTATGCTGGTCTACGGAACTTGGTTTCTTTTATGGGTTCATCGTTGCGGCTCTCTAACCATCTATTGACCCAAATACTTAGTCTCATGAGCTCCAATGCAAGTGTTGGTTGGTTTCTCCACCGATGCCATTGCGGGTTTCCTGGTTTTTTCATCATCTGTCATTGCGAAGGCGATGTTGATAAGATCGCTGATCCCTTAGTCTTTTGCCGCCCGATGATATTATTTTTCCCATTGATTGCATGTTGACTGTGATGTATATATTTTTGGTTTCGGGGTTTATTATTTTATTGTATTTTGGCGACTTCTTAGTGCTGTCGTTTTCGCTCGAGCAGACCAACGCATTCGTTGTTGGTACCTTTGCTCCTAGGTGACTCCGCCGTGGAAGTTTACCAGTTTTCCTCCACCAGTCATGCAGCACAGTGCTAGGTAGCCCCTTATGCTCATTTTACCATTTTGTTTGATTGGTCGAACTATTTTTGTTGTCTTCGCGGTTAGTGGTTTCCTAGTTTTTCCCATCCCGGCCTGTATATATATTCACGGTAAATAGTATGGCTTCCCGGTGGGGAATTTTTGTAGTTTTCTTGATGATCACTCTCACAGCCATTGAGGGTTTGGAGACCGCACTCAATTGCTGGGGAAGCTGGTGCAGATGGCCATTACGCTATCCACACCAGTTTCCCCCAGTCTGCGTGTGGCCGTCCGGGGAGGGCGTTTTCAAGGTTTTTTTTTGAGATGCCGAGGTTTTGTTTCATTGAATCGTTGCCCTCGCATTTGTGAACCAGGGTCATAATGTTGAAGGTGTTAAACTCGAATTTGAACCCCAAACCAGTTTAGGTTTAGAATGCATTATCTAGTCAGATCGTGAGGCGATCGTTTTTACAATAAGTAGCTTCCTCTTCTTGTTTATGAGTTAAGTGCGCTATCAGTGTAGTGTCCTCACTTGGGATTAGGCACCTTTTTATTCCTGGTAGCATTTAGGCCATAGTGCCGAGATGGGGTTTCGAGACTGTGTTCTTGTTGACGAGAGGAGGGCGATATTCGTCATTCTTGAAAGGTCGTGATATTCTAAGTTAATTCTACAATTGTTGGTCATGAGCTGGTTTTAGTTTTGGGAAGAATAATTTTATGCAGGAACATTTGGTTTTTGAGTATTGTTTGTTTATTCTTCACATTTGCACTCATGTTTAGTATAGATGAGGTAAAATGCTTATTCACTTGTCTCCATTTTGAATGGTATCCGGGAATGACCCAATAGAACCTAAAAGAAATTTCTGTATATGACAGGGAAATTCTTCAGAATCCAAGATGTCTAAACGTTAGAAGAAGAAGGCTCCCATAGTAGAAGAGGAACCTGAAGTCGAAATCGTTACCAAATTTGAATACACCTATGAGGACACCAAATGCATAGTAGGTGTGGAACCCAAATATCAATGGGGGGAGGTTTACAGATTAATAACACACCGAGAAGTACCTGACATAGGTTTCGAAGAAGAAACCATCTATGCCAATATAGAGAGACCTGAACTGATGAAAGTTGCTACCCTACCTAAGCTTTTTCCATGCTAAGAGGTGATTGGGTAGATTCTGCCTAGGGCAGATGTAACCACCATGATTTTGGCAAATGTTGATAAACAAGGTTATGCTGCTTATAGCCCTAGGTATGTAGCACTGGCCTACCACTTACCAGAAGCACAGGTGTACTTGACTGAGGACTGGTTGAAGGAAATTAAGATGGACCTAGTCGAGACGCTGAAGAGAATGTTGATGCCTAGCAAGAACTTTAGAACTAGGCTGACCGGGGAATATGATACTACCAATCTAAGAACCCCTTAAAGATTCATTTCCCTGATGCTGAACAGAATTTTTGGGAGGGACCACAGTAAAAGCTTCAAGTTAGAGTGGGTGCCTATAATTTTCTACGTTGCAACATAGGGGACAGTTTTCAATTGGGAAAACATTGTATCCAACAGCCTCTCAGCCTACATTGCATCAGCATTAGGAGGGGCATCCCAGAAGAGATTAGAGTTCTACATGAGCTCTATACTGATTGATTGCATACTATGCAACCAACCCTTCCCCAATATGAGGTGTATCTGGGACCGGGAAAGAACACCAGTCTACTCAGCATACAAGCCATTGTGGGCCCACAAATACCACAGTCACTATAGGGAAGTGTGTGAGCACTTCATTATGCCATTCTATACCTTGATTTTCTTGAAAGAGTGCAACTACATGTCGGAGGAGGCATTGCAGGTGATTGAAGAATATGCAGACTATTACTTAACTAAGGATGGATTATATTTCAGAATGTATGAATGTTCAAGAGCACCCTCACTACTGCCAAAGTATGCCACTGACTATGTAGTCCAAAAAGAGGTAGTTAGACAAGTCCTTTTAGATGGCATAGGGAGCTTCCTATTTGAACATAAGAAAGTAGCTTACCCTCCTTTTCCATTCAGTTTGGGAAGCTACAAGTTCACAAGAAGAAGCTAGAAAGGCAGAAGAAGCTGCCAAGATTGAAGAGGAGGAAAAGAAAAGAAAGATGGATGAGGAACTGAAGAAGCAGGAAGTAGAAAGGCTCAAACTGACGGGGGCAATGACAGATCAATCAGCTTCCGATCCTGTGGACAGTCAGGCTCAGGACTTGGGTAGTGCTGATATTCAAGATCATGTGGTAGCTACTTCCAGCACAACAAGATAGGCTATGGTCCCCACCCTTAGGCTAATCCCTTTTGAGCATAAGAAAGGGGAGGAGGTACCGGATTTCAACACTATCTTTTATGATAGGGAAAGGAAAAGGATATTGAAGAGGACCGAGAGAAAGGTCGAGACTGGAGAGCAGGCGGGTAAAATGATAAATGAGAAGAATGTAGTATATGGGACAGACAAGGACCCCAGATTCACCATCAGAGCTGGAGCTGCATTGACCCATGCTTCTGAGGACAATGTAGATCGGATATTGATTGACCTTGAACAGAAAAGGAAGTCTGTTGCCCAGCTAAAGGACACCCTAAGAAGAGAGAGAGAGAGGAAATTAGAAGCCTGAAAAGAAATTTTGAAGACATACAGCTTGAAATAAGGTCTTCAAAAGCTGAGCTCCAGTTCCTCCAAGTCGAGAAGAGATCTCTAGAGGCTACCCAAGAAGGTATGGATAAATTGCATCAGGAATGTTAAGGGTTGAGGATAGAAAAGGAGCAGCTGCTAGGCAGGATAGGGGAGTTGGAGCTGCAAAAAGCTACCTTGGAGGAATCTGAGAGGCAATCTCAGGGGTAGAATGCAAAACTTAAAGAATAGATTACCTCGTTAACAGAAACTCTAGAAGAGGCCAAGGAACAGCAAGTCAGTCTTCAGCCTTTCAAGGAGCACGTTCTAGCATAGAGCAGCAAGATGCACCAGTTGCAAGTGGCCATAGAGGAAGAAAGGTGCAAGGTCTGCGGCAGGTGGAAAATTGACTGGAAGAGATTTTGGAAACCTATTCATATTTTGTTGACAGATCGCAAGACATCTTAGAAGTCCTGACAGGAAGGATGGCGAGATTAGAAGCGAATGAAGAAACCCCTGCAAATCTACCATCTAAATATCAACAAGCCCTAAGGCAAGACTATGATTTACTGGAGTTTGTGATAAACACAGCCGAAGAATTCAAGAAGGTTGTCAAGAAAATAGAGGGGGCTTGTGCATAATTCTTCAGGATACTTTTGATCACTTATAATCACTACCAGGTTGAGGCTGAACAGAGAATGGATACCTTTCCAGACTAGAGCTTGTTTTTGGAGATGTTGAAAAGGAGGTATCAGGAAGATGAACAAAGGATCCAACACATCAAATCATTAGATAAGAAAACCCTAAGGAATGAAGTAGCTCATTCCATGGTTAGTGTGCAATTGCTTGAGGACCAATTTCTCTTAAGCACAACCAGAATAGAAGTCATAAGAAATCAGGCCGCTAAATTCAAAATAAATATTTGTTTCTTAGAACCTTTTGAATTCAAAAGCATTGCCTCAGAGGCTTCAGCATGGAAGAAGTTTTTGAATAGTCAAGCGAGACCCTCCTCATGAGTACTTTATTTCTTTATTGTAATATATTGTAAATTTTATAAGCACTTAATGAAAGAAAAGTGTGGGAGGTGAAGAGTTGGGGAGGCCCAAGAGTCATTCGTGGGAATCTCAACAATTTTTTTCCTTTTGTATAAATATAGAATATTTATATAGGAGAGGGACTTTTTCCCAGTGAGATTGGTGAAGATATATTGTAAGAAGAACTATTTCCTTTTGCAATAGATAATCACAGTTTTCCTGTTGGAGAAAGCTTGGTGGAATGTTCAAATGTTATGCTATGGATTTGTTGAAGAGGAACTATTTTGTTTTCAGATTTGTGTCCATTAACTGTGAGATCGTTCTAACTCTTTAAACCTATGTTCTTGCATGAATGATCTCTGGTTTATTTTATGAAAATTTCCACTTCGAGTAATGAATGTTGTTCATAAACAATTGGTTATCTGGTTGTTCAAATATTTTTAAATGTTCATGTTTTTGAAAGAAGTATCAGTTATCTGTGGTTTTGCATAATGCATGCACAAAATACATTACTCATTAATAAGAGATAATCTTGCTCCCTAGGGATAGGTTAGGTAGTTAGTTTTAATTTCCTACCGTGTGTGATTTAGATGCAAGAGAGTCTAAGATGAGAGGTAAGAACCTGTGCATCACATTGTGAACACTCCTTTCATTCTCAATCAATCTGCATTTTAGATAGGCATTTACATGTCATACTTAAAACTAAAAACACAAAAATATACACGGTGGATCGGGCCGCAACCAGTAAAACCTTTTATTTTTGTTACTTAACCTACGGTAGCCGAACCGCAAACCGGACGGATTCCCTACACCAAACATTCATGGGCTAGTTGGGAACGTTGACTGAGGAGAATCCCTTATTGTTGTTGCTTGCGAATTTCCAAGCCTCAACACATGTTTAACAGAAAGTGGCCATCAAAACTATAATTTCCATGATAAGTATTAAATTGAATCAACACCAAGATGCTTTGATATGTTTACAAAAAAAATGAAGTGGCTATGTAAGCTATAGTTTTCCATGACATGTGGAACACTGAATAGATTAATGAACAAATTTGAAGCCTGAAAATGCCTACTAAATTTTATAGTGTAAGAATGATTTATATACAAACCTTTGCAGTTATAATGTTATTTAAAAAGTTAACTTTTCCTATTGCTTCTGTAGGGATGTTCTCTCCACATGCTAAGTAATAAAAAAAATATTTACTGGAAACAATAAGAATTTTTTCTGTACAGATGCCAAAATACCTCTATCCTAGTGATGAGAACCCTGTACAATGTAGTCTAAGACCTCAAGTGTTTAGCAAGATCAATTTTCCTTCCTCGATCTTAAAATCTCTCAAAATGATTTTGAAGGTATATTTCTATAACCATTCTATCCAATAATGACCTGGAATTCTTTCCACGAGGCCATCTGGGATCCAGTATCTCAATCCTTTCTCGAGTCCCAAGTACAACAAAGTTGAGCATCTAAGCACTGTTTTCTCTATAGCATCACCATACACATTGTAATAGGAAGCCAAAATTAGAACTTGCAATGATTTGTGGTGAGAAAATGCATGAACTCCATATCCTGTGATTAGCTCACAGCTTGTGACATTGATTTCCTTGATATTTCCTATAGTATTAAGCAAGCAAATATTGTTCCCATCTAACGTGTTGAGGAGATAAACCTGTAAATTCATAAATAAAAAAATAGTAAGTAGCAGCAAGAGGTTGGTACCAAGAAAAAAATACTAACATAGTGTATTAGTAAGACTCGTAATTATTATGGACATCAAACAAATAATAACTGCAAGCTAAATGACCATCAAGTTAAAAAAATGACCACAAGACATTGCTCTGAAACTGTTGGTAGCAATGTTTGTACTAGAGTGAAGGAGGATGCTATCATAGGGCACTTGAACACCAAAACCAGAGTGATTAAGGAGACAAGGAAGGATCACATCAATGCAAGGACTTTCTCTCCAAGGAAAAAACCAGCTTTCACATTTCCAAAACTCCAAAGCTAAATTCTATTAGGAATGAGATTGATAAAGCTAAATTTCATTAGGATATGAGACTAACAGAGATAAATTCCATTACAATATGAGATTGACAAGTTCTTGATGCCACATAACTTTAGCAAAAGAGAGCCACACCTAGCCTTGCATCCCAAAGCCAACATCCAGATTGAGAAGGATCGAGACATAACTTCCATAGGGATATGAGATTGGAAAAGCTCTTGATGCCACACAAATTTAGCAAAAGAGAGCCTACACATGGTATCACATGGAAATAGAGAAGGATGTTAAGTATTTTAACCAAAGGACTTGCAATTCAAAGCTACACACTGAGTGGCTAAAGTTTTGGGGTTGAGAATGTCTTATAAACCACCTTTATCTTATAATGGTTATGCTGTGAAGCTATTCATATAAAAAAATCCATTATATAGTAGTAAGACTTGCAATTATTTTAGATTGTAAAAAAAAAATTCTACAACTAAGCAACTTACAACTTATAATTGTAAAAAAAAATCTACAAACAAGCAACTTATAACTTACACCCCAAAGCCAACTTCTCGGTTGGCAACTTGATTTCGTGGCAAGTAATTCCTTTTAAACCACCTGTCTCAGAGTCATGAATAATGAATAAAAGTTGGGGCAGATGGTTTAATAATACATCTAGAATAGTTTTCCCATGGGTGAATTATTGAACCAGCCATTGAGAAAATATATCTTATAAGAAATACAAGACCTACTATCTCATAGCATCAGCTCTGGATTTCAATCCTTTACAATATAAATATCATAATAGACAGACTTAAGTGGGAATTACATAAATTAAATGAAATAAATGGGAAAGTCAGATACACACATACCTACCAATACTTGGCTGATATCTTCTCTGTCGTTACAAGCAACTGGACTCCATAACCCACAAGTCCTATGAATGAGGATATAAACATAACTTCCCAGAGGGGCATATGACACATTGCATATTTGACTATCCATCCCAGATCCTTTCCCAAGTCCGAAGCCACAACAAGATTGTTAAGTTCGACTTGGCCAATATGCAAAACCTGCTTTAGAGCCTAGGAATAGGCAGAGAAATCAAAGTTAGTGCCGAAAAAATCCTATATCCATAACACCCCAACGAGATTCATCCATTTCATGACATTTTCTTAACCCATACTAGTCAAAAGTGGACAATTATGATGATGAATTCCTTGATTTCTTCATTGGGCAGATCTGAGGTCGGCTCGACATACTTAATGGCCTTTGCTGCAATAGAAAGGTTAAGATTTTAGTAGATAGTCATGTGCGGATGTTTGCTGACAAACGGATTAAGTAGTCACTACTAAAGGGGTTGGTTGAAATGGATGCCCAATATAAAGCCATGAGTTTTCTGATCAAAGTGAAATTCATATATTGTATGATTCAGAATGCTCCATGACATGCACTGTGATTAGCCAACACTGTAGTTAGCCACCACTATGAGAATCCAACTAGCAATAGCCACGGTTTGATGCTAGAACCCATTCCATGGCGAGCACAGAGAGGACGGGTCGAGAAGCAGTGCAAGGTGTGAGGACAGGTCGAGAAGCAAAGTGTGAAGAAGAGGTGGGATGGTTGTTTGAATCATGCAGTGAGAGGGGGACGTAGGTGGCGGCATTAATGCATGGACAAGGATGGTGATGGAAACAGACGGAGAGATGGCAATTTTGTAACGACGATCGGCCATTGGGGTGATGGCGACGGTGGTAGAAGGAGCGGACGACAATGGGGAGGAAGGGATAACCGGTGGCTGGAGGGTCAGAGCGACAATTGCCTCTAGGAAAAATTGTCGCGTTGTTAGCCTCTTCCTAAGACCCATTCAATTCCATAGTGACAAACCAAAAGTACTCAGGTACTAGATACGAGTCTATTTCCCACTTCAATCATGCCAATCTACATGCCCGAGGTATATAGAAGGCCCACATCAATAGTCACTATCCCTGACCTAGTATACTATAGATTCCTCAGGAGGGAGGTTTACGCCATTCATACACTTGCACATGTATTTCATGGTGTTTATATGATCCAAAGACAATTCAAACAAGAACTTGTTCTATCTCGATTCCCACCATTACTTTTGTGTGAATCGAACCTGAACTTTAAGAGAATGGTCGACATGGAGAACAGGCCAAATATTCTCGAGTACGCCTTACAATTATGAGGAATGCAAACAGATGTGGTGGGATATGCTTTTCCAGGAAAATTAGTACGATACCTACTCTTCTTTAGTAAATTTTGGTGGAATTCATACATATCTTTAGGGAAATCTTCCAAGGTGGTTTCCATACTAGTGCAAAACATTTGGAATCAACCAGAGTGCAGTAGACCCGCAAATAATAGAAGATGAATGTAATCAACATGGAGTGTCCTTGAAAAATATTTGGGATCTACATGAGAATGAAGTCATGGATGAAGACCAAATAATGGGAATCTTTCTGGCCAGTCACCATGAATGGTTATTCAAGATGAAGTTAAATATTCAACATATCCATTGTAGAACACTAGTGATCTAGCATATTTACACAAAAATGAGATACTCTATATTATCCGTCCCATTATGGTCAATGGAAGATGATTGATGTCTTCCGAACCGACAATGGTGTTTGAGGGTTTTCCTTGGGATTCCCTAAAACTATCTATTGTGTATGATTTGTTTTTTGAAAAGGTTTCCAAATTCCATGGGATTCCCTAAATCTCCACTTTGTATCTTCTTTAGTGCGAAAAGAGATTTGGTCAACCAGGCTTTACCAGACAAATCTCTGCAACTTCAAGCACTTCTCCAACTTCCGGTGTGGTTTGACCCACATTGCAGAGAATATATGGAAAAGTAGGGTCAATTGAGTCATTCAAAAAAAATATGCCCAACAATTACACGAGGCAATATTCTTAGCTTCCCGCTTTCCTGAAGGAAAAAATCTATAAACAAGAGGCTCAATCTTTATTTGAGGCATCGGTCATTAGTGAGTAGAGATCTACAAGTAGCCTACAAGCTCTCATCTAGGTTTGAGTCTTCTAAGCTCCCTATTTTCTGAGCTCTAAGTCATTCTATAGGATTGTGTCTCTAGTTCTAGTTTGCATAGTTCAAAATTAGATTTCGAGAGGAATATATTTCAGTATATGATTACAATGAATTGTATAGGTACATATCCATTGATGGATCAACTCCCAGATCCTACAATCAAGCTATAGATCCTACAATCAAGCTACAGATCCTAAAATCAAGCTACATGATCTATCGGATAGGAAAGAGTCATCTACAAGATAGGAAAGAATCACATGAGAGAATCAGTCCCCCTCAAGTTGGTGCATAATGTCACACATGCCCAACTTACCCAAAAACTTCGTGAGCACTTGACTTGAAACTACTTTGGTGAGAATATCGGCCAACTGGTCCTCTGATCGAATCTTTGGCAACTCCACAATATCCTCATCCAAATTCTCCTTAATGAAGAATCTATCTACCTCCACATGTTTTGTTTGTTCATGTTGAACCAGATTATCAGCAATATCACATGCTACTTTATGGTCACAATATAGTCAAATTGGTTTCCTAGGAGGATAGCCCAAATCTCTGAGGAGAAGTCTTAGCCACAATGCTTCACATACTCTAAGTGCCATACCTCTAAATTCATCCTTTGCACTTGATCAAGAAACAACATTCTATTTTTTTCTTCTCCATGTAACAAGGTTACCTCCTACAAAGGTGAAATCACCTAAAGTAGAATGCATGTCATCGACTGCTCCAGCCCATTCAGCATCAGTATATGCATCCATGCTTTGACAATATTCATTTCTAGTGAATAAAATTCCTTTTCCAGGAGCAAACTTCAGATACCTTAGAATGCACATAACTGTATTCATATGTTGCTCACTAGGATTATGCATAAATTGGCTAACAATACTCAAGGCATAGGCAAGGTCCGACCGTGTGTGTGCTAAGTACATCAATATTCCTATGATTCTTTGGTATATTCCCTTATCAACTGGTACCTGATCAGACTCAACACATAACTTCAATCCTTCTTCCACTGGTGTATCAACGGGTTGACATGCTGACATACCAGTTTCCTATAACAAGTCTAAGGCATGTTTCCTTTGAGAGAGAAAAATCCATTTATCAGATCAAGACACTTTGATCCCAAGGAAATATTTGAAGGGTCAAGGTCTTTCATTTTGAATTCTCTGGACAACTAACCCTATAGAGCCTTCCTTTCTTCGGGATCATTTCCTGTAACCACCATGTCATCCACATATACAATAAGTGTGGTTATCTTACCCTGTTGTTTCTTCAAGAATAAAGTGTGGTATGAGTTGGTCTGATGGTAAACAAAGGCTTTCATAAATTTTGTGAACCTTCTGAACCATGCTCTCAGAGACTGTTTCAACCCATACAGTGACTTCTTTAATCTGCACACCTTCTGACTATGCGTTTCTAGTATCATGCATCATGTAGGGAGTTCCATGTAAACTTCTTCAGACAACTCACCATGTAGAAAGGTGTTCTTCACATCGAACTCTTGTAATGTCCAACCCAAGTTAACAGGAAGAGACAACAAGACTCGTACTGTATTGATTTTAGCTATAGGTGCAAATGTCTCTGTATAATCGATCCCATAGGTTGGGTGTATTCTTTTACCACCAGTCTCAACTTAAAGCGTTCAATTGCACCATATTCTTTGTACTTCATAGTATAAACCCACTGAAATCCAACTCGTTTCTTTCCTAGTGAAGAGTCAACAAGTTCTGAGGTTTTATTCTCCTGCAAGGATTTCATCTCCTCATTCATAGCGGATTTCCTCCTTGGGTTAGCTAAGGCTTCCTGCACATTATTAGGAATAGATACAATAGATAATTGTTTTACAAATGACTGATTTGATTCTGACAAATGATGTTTAGACACATAATGACTCATGGGTTATTTAACTTTACTAGAAAGTTCGGGTTCATATGTGGGTTTAGGGATACCTTTGATGTGACGATGTTGTAGTTGTCTTCTACATGGTTTAGGAGCATCCTCAGCAAGCGATTGGTTTAGTGTTCAGCTGCTTGTGTTGTGAGAGACTCGAATGGAGGTGGAGCCACAAATTCAGTTTATGGGTGGTCATCACTACTTGGATCCAAAGTCAAACCTCCCACATCTAATTCTCCCACTTCTTGATTCAGCGCGTCGGAGAGTTCCCCTACTTCCGGGATGGCCAAGTTTTCTTCTAGGATGTGAAAAAACACACCTTCAGAGATGTGATCATCATGGTATAGAGTCTGAATTTCCTTCTGGTACTCCCCCTAAATTTCAACTTCAAAGGAAAAATACATCAAGTCTTCCTAAAAAGTTACATCTAATGTAATAAAAATCCATTGGGTTGGAGGATGATAGCATCGGTACCCCTTTTGATAAGTAGCATATTCAAGAAAGACACATCACAACGTTCAAGGAGAAAACTTGTTGTGTTGATGCTTATGGATGTGTACAAATGCTACACAACCAAAGATGTGAGGATATAAATTTGGGACGGTTGGAGAAACAATTTCTTCAGTGGGAGCCTAGGATGGTGTCTGGAAATCAATAGTGTTGGAGGGTGCCCGGTTAATCAAATACACTGCAAAGGTAAGCGCTTCTCCCTGGTAGGATAACAGAATATGGGCTTTTATCAACAAAGTACGAACAACCTCCAACAAGTGGCATTTTTTTCTCTCAGCCACCTCAATCTACTGAGATGTATTGGAACAAGTAGTTTGATGAATAGTTCTGTGTGCTTTCAGATACTGCTAAAGTTTAGAACTCAAATATACACCTCCATTGTCACTGCGGAGAACCTGAACTTGTGGATTGGACTGAGTATGAACCATTTTATAAAAAATTTGAAATAACAAATTCATTTCACCTTTTGACTTCATCAAGCACACCCAAGTCATCCTAGTATAGTCGTCAATAAAAGTAACAAACCAACGTGATCCACCAAAGGTAGTGACTTTGGACAGACCCCAAACATCAGAATGTATGACCATAAAAGGAGCTAGATTTTTATTCAAACTTAATGGAAACGAAGCATGATGGATTTTTGCAAGTTCATAAACGTCACGGCGGAAACTAGAAACATCAAATTTTGCAAATAAACTAGGAAATAATTTCTTCATGTAACCAAAGGAAGCATGCCCTAGACATCAATGCCATAACCAAATTTCATATTTCTTCTTCTCCCCCTCAAATCCATCCATCGTTAAATCTTGATGCAACTTGTCCGAACTCTTTAACACTAAGCCCAAGTAATATAGCTTCCCTCACTTAACACCACAACCTGTCATTTGCCTCATTGTATGTCCTTAAGCACACAAAAATTAGGCCAAAAATTACAACACGGAGTAAGGTAGTGGTGATTTGGGAAACTGACAACAGATTATAATCCAGTGACACGACAACTAAAATAGAATCTAGATTCAAAGTATCAGTGAGAGGTAAAGACCCTTCTACAATAACTGGGGCCGAAGAGCCATTGGCAGTGGAAACAAATTTTTGTGAGGATGGTTTAAGGGGTAAGACCTGTCTAGAATCAAACGTCATATGATCCATAGCACCAGAATCAATTATCCATGCACTCTTAGAAACAAGTGTAGAAATATTTAAAACCTTACCACCATTACCTACCGCTGCTGCTAATGACAAGATCTGACCAGCAACACCATCCGTTGTCTTTGTTTCGAAAACCGCAGCACTGGAGGTCCTCTTGGAATTATTCTTCCATGAATCGTGACTATGATCCCACCATTCTGGATACCCCACAAGTTCAAAGTAGTGGCTCTTGGTATGAAAAGTTTGATTGCAATGAGTGCATTTGTAGGTGGATTTATCGGGACCATCAATGTTCTTAGGGTGGCTTTGAGAAGGCCAGTTCTGATTAGACCGATTTCGAGTCACCATGGCTGAAGCTTCAGATTTTTCTGGTTCTCCATTCATCATTGCGAGTCGAAGAGATTCACTATGGACCAAAGCATAACATGCTTCTAATTTGGGGATAGGATCCTTTCTCAAAATTTCACCATGAATTTGTCTGAATTCACCATCTAATCCAACAAGAAAAATATTGCACCCTTTTTCGCTGAACTAATTTTAAGTAAGATTCAACATCGTTCTCACTCTCCTTGATCACCTTATCACGATTATGCAACTCACAAAAGATCTCAGTTAATTCTCCATAATACACCGAGAGCGTTCTTCTATTCTGTTTCGTAGAGAAGGCCCTCTGATTCAAGGAAAACACCTGCAATTCATCTGCTCCATCATAAAAATATTTAGAAAGAGCTTTCCAAATATCTCAAGCTGTGGGTAAGTGAATATATCGCTTCATGATTTATGGGGACATAGATATAAATAGCCATATCTTGACCTTTTGATTGCTTGCATACCACTTCTCATATCCATCATCCTTCTCCGTAGGTGGCTGTGAATTACCATGAATGAAAGAGAGTTTCTCCTTCTCAACAATATGCATCTCCATGATTTGAGACCACAAATCATAGTTTGTTTCATCAAGTATGATCCCTGCCTTGAACGATGAACCTTCAGATTAAATAATAATGGGAGCAGATTTCTTCCCAGATGTTTCAGAATCTAAGTCGTCCATGGTTCAATGAAGGGTGAGTGCAAGAAGATGATGGACCTTTTTGGCGCGTTAGATGCAATAGAAACCTGAAAAATCAGGCATCCCTCAACTTACTTGGATTTTTTGNGAAGAGTACTAATGATTTAAGCTTTGAAGCTCTAATACCAAGTTCAAAATCATATTTCAAGAGGAATATATTTCAGTATATTATTACAATGAATTGTACATGTACATATAAATCGATGGATCAACTCCCATATCCTACAATCAAGCTACAGATCCTACAATCAAGCTACATATCCTAAAATCAAGCTACATGACCTATCGGATAGGAAAGAGTCATCTACAAGATAGGAAAGAATCACACGAGAGAATCAATCCATATCACAACATGCATATGTTGGGTATCCAAGGAGCCTTGAAGTAAGCTTTGTCCTAGTTGATTCCTAAAATATAAACAGTCTTGACACATTGTACAAAGGAATTGAGAGAAAGGCCCACTGTAAACTCTGGAAGTCTGTAAGCTCCATAACTCTACAACTATGTACTCAGCCATTGGGCTTTTCTGTTAATAAAGCTACTTGTTTATGCCAATCTCTTTTCTTATCTAAGGTTCATTCGATGTTCATCGGAAGTTCACTTAGGATACTGGAGGTCGTGAGAGTTGCTTTATGCTCGTTTTAGGCAGGTGGTCGTTTTGAGAGCACGTCATGCAACTAAGCCTCGGGTCTATTTGATGGTTCATGTACAAGTTCATATAGAAGTTCATGTAAGAAAGTAAGGAGTTGCAATATCAAGTCAAGCTTCATCTTCTCCGAAGGAAGCCTCTAGCACAATCGATTCCATCGGTCTACAAAATGGAACTATTGTAATGGCTTGAAACATTAAATGATTTGTATTCTTTTTATTTTTTCTTATTGCAAAAGTCGTATTTTATTTATTATTATTAAAAAAAAAGTATCATTTGATTATTGTTGTAAAGTGATATTTACATAAGAGTAGGGATGGTGGTGTATCTACATCAATATCTCTAACGTGTTTGTTAATATGACTTTGTTTTATACTTGTTAAGTGCTATGATGATCTTATTGTATATTTTTTTTTATTTCTAAGTTGTTAGAAACTATTTTCCTTGCTACTTAGTTTAAGGATGGTTTGTTTGTGTGTGATGTAAAGGCTTCTCCACTAATCTCATCAAATTTGATATCTCATATTAGTGCTTAATTTAGTGATTAGTTTGATTGGGCTATGTTTTTTCTCATCTATCATGTTCCTTTCTAAGCTAGGTAGATTTATACTGATCACGAGTGCTTGGTGATTGTTCCCCTCCTAGTCCTTTAGCACTTTCTAGACGGTAACAATTCCATCCCTGAATCTAACTCACCCTACGGTTAATATGTTTTGAATTGTGGTGTATCCCTTCCCTCCCATGCATTAAGTTTCTCTATTTATTTGTTGATTGGAGTGATTCCCAGAGGTTGACCCCATGCTAATCCAAGAGAGTTGCTTCTTTCCAAAGAGAATAGTGTCGAGATTCTGAACATGTGTCTCTCTTGGTCCCAAGGCATAGAAAACAACTTGCTACTCATAGAAGGAAAAATCATTCAATATATTCAAAGAGTTTATTGAATTGGATTTAGAAAATCTTTGGTTAATGGAAAATCATTAATTTGTTAGAAAAAAGATGATATCTCAAGTTTTTCACTTTTTCAAAATAAGCCTTAATTGCATATTTTTGGAGTGGAATTGAAGTGGAATAATTACTTTAATTTATTTTAATATATGAGAAAGATGGTACGAGATATTGATGACTTTAATAAAACTGAAAATAATAGGATTATGCCATTTATTTTAAATAAAGCTTCATTGTAATTGTAGATAGGCTACCCTCACACATTAGTAGCTAACTTTATTCTTAATTATGATAAAATAATAGTATCGTAAATGAATTAATAGTACTGTATCATATACAAAGAAAAATAATATCTAAGAATTCTCTTTTGAGGGAAGGATATTCAGCACATTGACATAATAATGCAGTGAGAAACTCTTATCTTAGTTTATTTTTTATCAATATTAAATAATGGTAATATAAACTAAATGGAATTTTAAATTATAATAATAAGTATTATGAATTTATGATTAAAAACAATGTGAAATTAATAATATATAATTAAAAATAATATAAAGTTATTTTTAATAATTACTTATGGTTAATCAATTATTTAAACTATCAAAATCAAGTATTACTTTTGTGTTTATTTTATACTTGTGTGCGCTAAAGGCTCTAAAGCTGCTAATCTTCTGTTGCAAGCTATTATTTCATCTTCTTATCTGTTTTCCTCTCCACTTCTACTGATGCTCCACAAACAATATTCCATCCTGTAAATCATCAGCCAATCCATCACAAAGATTATCAGAAGTAGCAACATCCACTTATCACGAAGAAGAATCACTATTCATAAAATGGAGTAAGCCTTTGTAAGTGGAATTTTATGAACATACCTAATATGTTGAAGCCAACTGGGCTTCACCCATTTCTCCCATGTATTTTCTATGTAAGGAATTCATGAACATGTCGAATAACATACTGAAGGAAGTTGTGCAAACAACCTTTTCTGGCAACCTCATGGCTCTGTATTTTCTTTTTCTCATTCTCAAATGGCTGATTTTGCTGGGTACTTGAAGATGATGTGGTGGGTATAACAATTAGCTGCTCAACACCTATATAGATGGATCTGATGGAGCAAGCTTCTATACCAAGGTTGGTATCAACGGCTACAATATTATTCTCACCCGAATCCCCTCTTGAAACCTGATAATCAAAGCTAAAAATATTATCTATTGTTATGGAATGGTCAGGATGCGCTGCTAAATATCCTTGAAACTTTCTCCCGACCTTTTTCTCATAATTTCAGACTCTGTAACTGTCAACGACCGTGAACAGCTGGTTATATCAAAATGATTCCCATTTGTTTGTGTACAGAGGCATCCATTACAGATCCTAGGATTCTATAATGCCTGTAGATTATCAAGCATTTCCTCCTTTTTCCATGCCCTTTTCAAGTTACTAAAACTTACTATTTGATTTCCCATTGAAAAATCCTTAACTGCATATGTATCCCTGTCGAGGATCTGCAATGTTGTTTTTTCCGGAAATAACTTGATCTCACACTGGTCATAAGTAATGGGCACTCTCACTACATTGAATTCTCTCAGTTTCTTGGAGAGATTTTGGAATCCAATATCTTCATTCCTTGCCATGAAAATTTGTATTCAAACGTGCAAACCAAACTTGGATAAATTACCGGTTTAAAAATGATTTATGGGCTTTAAACATGAATGCCAACAGAGCCCACAATGGCTCCCTGAACAATTCATTCATTCACTTCTAGACTTTAGCCTGGCGGCACGAGTTCGATTCTTCGGGGGATCTTGTCTTCATCGTAATACAGAATCCCTTGAGCATTTTATTTCCCACGATCATGACGGATGAGCCAACCATTACTTGATGGAAATTTAAGGTATTTTTTATTCCTTTTGCTTTCTTTTAGCAATCCTATTCTCTATATATCGAGTTAAATTCCAATATCAGTACCATTCTTGAAATAAGTTCAAAGCATCTACTGAAATCCAAATCAAAGAATCGCACGATTGATTTAGCTATTTGTTTGTCGTCTTTTATCTCGTTCGGGATTTTGAAGAAGTGTATGATGCGAAATTCAGAGTTAAATGAGAAAATGCAAAGGCTAATGGACATTCTCGAGTGGAAAATGTTTATGAGGGTTTTAATGAACATACGAGAGTGGTAGTCAATGGACATGACAACAATACAATAGAATAATAGAATAGAGTTAACATAGAATCCCTATTATCCCTCTAGTTGAAGCCATAAAGCCACGAACAGAGAGAAACGGAATGAGTAGATGATGTAAAAAAATGATCACAGGATTTAGCTTAAAACGCTCCAAGTCCAAAAAGGGGTTTTGGGAAGGGCCTTGTTGCTCTTTACAGAGCATAGCTTGGACTCCCAAATTTGGTTCAGCCCCTCAATTGGAAATACGATATCGAAATGTGATATTTTTATGAGTTACATCAATCGATTTATTTAGGGCAGTTAATATGACGATTATAACATATAAAATAGAGCATATGGAAGTGATTAAATCTATTTAAGTTGGTTAAAACTTGAAAGTAGTTGATAAACTAGAGTCCTCACTTTCCTTTTGTCAAGTATCGCCATCCTTCGTTTCCCTCTTATTGTCGAAACTCTTGTGGGTTTGGTCGTTTATGAACAGTTTTTGTGTTGGGTAAGTGAGAGGATTCTGTAATTACGTAATCGTTGTCACTTTGATTAGAGTTAAAATAGGAAATTTATATGATGTCAAATAGATCTCTGGATTTTTCAGTTAGCGAAGTTCATAATTTCTTTCAAATTAAAAACACATAAAACAAATATACATAAAATGATAAATAGGTGTAACTTTAGCAACCTCAAACTCGCATTAGAGAGAAATTGCAGAATAATTCTTCAAACTATGCAGCAAGCTTATGAAGTTGAATGTATTGTATTGGTATTTGGAAAACAAAGGGAGCACAGTTTGTTGGTGTGTTTGCAAGGAGATCGACAACTAAACAGTGAAAGACTGTCGTTTTTTTTTAATTTCTTCTTTTGGGATCTTTCCCAACTTTTTCTTTCAATTGTCATTTTAAGTTGAACAATAATTGGAATAAAATGGGCCTTGCACACATTTTTTCGAAGGTTGACATCATTACGGTTTTTCTGCGCCTCCTCTTCCTTTGATATTTATGATTTTCATGGTGTTTTGACATAGTAAATCAATTTCCTGGTGTTATGGAATTTCTTTTCGTGATAGTGGCATTTTTTTTATAAATATGGCTGTTACATTATATTCAAATATTTTTCTACTTTTAATTTTGATATTTTGTTTTGTTATTGGCATTCACTTTTTCACTATCGGTCAGAAAATGACCAATGCTCCAATTGGATAAAATGTCACTAGTGTACACTGGAAAACTTTTACAGTAAATTGACTATAAGTTAATATTGAAAAACGCCTTTCCGGAACTTATCTAAAAAGTAATCCCTAAGTGAACATTGTATCATTCCACCATGTACAAGCTTCATTACTCTTCTGTCCAGTGAAGACCCTGTGAGAGGTTGTACTACTTTTTATGCTTGTGAAGTGAAAATTGAACCTACTAGAGGTTGTCGATTTTGGCTAAAATGCACTTTTGTTTGAGTTGTGATCCCTACGACAGTAGGGGAATGAAAAACATTGGGATATTAAGTCTCAACGAGTGTGATAAATTAAAAGGAGACTACAATTTCACCCCTTGAAAGTGCAAGTTGCATATGGTTATGGAGGAGATTGATCTTTGGAGCATAATCTAGGAAAAAGTAATGGTTTTTTTAATCCTCAACTATTAATTATGTAAGAAGAGAGGGTTTCTAAAGAAAAAAAGATTATTTTGGATGCCCTAGATTTACTGCCCTACCAACCACCCCAAACATTAAAGACCCTTGGATAAGACTACAATGAGCAACCACCCCAAACATTAAAGACCCTTGGATAAGACTACATTGAGCAGATGAATAAATCAATCTAAGATCCCATCTTTTGTTCTACATATAATAATAGGGAAATAAAAAAATGCCACATAAAAATAAATAATCAAATTATACTTATACAAGAAACATAGTAAGTAATCAAATTATATTTATTCAAGAAAAATAATAAGTAGTGAGGGTAAAAAATAATAAAAAACCGTAAGTTGAACTCACTTGCTATTTAGTAGATAATTAAACTCATATCAAATGCAAAAAAACAACTCCTATTGCAAAAAAGTTCTGTACTAACTAGAAAATCAAATCACGGCTGAAGTAGTTGCCCTCTCTGGATTTGGATTTCTTGGTGCGGGCATAGAAAAAGTAATCAATAATATTCTTCTGAGCTCTCTTGAGCGTTTGGTAACAGACATTCAGCTTATCGTCAAGCATATTCAGAGATACCGCCCAGCATTGAACAGGAAGAATGGAATTCCCACTATATGTTATAACAAGACTTCAGTCATCAATATATGGCTTCAAAAGTTGGATCTGCTTCTCTGACAAGCATCAGAAATGGTGCAAAACTGCACAATTGCAACAAGGTATAATGTTATTTTCAGATATCAATCGAGCAGAAAGATCACTCATCTTATTTCTGATATTAAAGTACATGTACAATTGTCTCCTTTGGCTTCGTGGCCCCAAATTCCTGAACTCTTGGAGAAACTGGAAATTGGGCAGACTATGAAAGACAACATCGAAGCCATCCCTTCTTCAAGCACTTCTTCTGCAACCACATCACAATCTCTTGCTTCAACGGGATTCTTCATCCCCGAAATCCTTATTGTCGGACAAGACAGAGATTTTGCAACAGTCGAGAAATTACTCATCGAGTCAGAGTTCTCACGAATTGGCGTGGTTGGGAAGGGTAGATCCGGGAAGACTCTGCTTCTCAAGAGAATCTTCAACAGTTAAAAGGTGCGGAATGTCTTTAGTGATTGTTGCTTGCTTCTTTGGCTTACTGTTTCACAGTTTCCATCTATTAAAAGTGTTGGGAAAAAACTCTGTCAGCAGATAGCCATCCAAACAAATGATCTTGAAAATAATAGAAACCCAGAAGGTGTGAAAATCTGGGTGAATCAGACTGTGAAGGCAACGAAATTTGCCATGTTCTTAGATGATGTGTGCGGAGAAGGTGCAAAATTACTGGAAGAATTAAGTGTACCCTTGCTTACAGACCACTCGACCTCCAAAGTTATTGTGAGTTCGAATGATCAAAGAGCATTGTAGAGATGGCGGTTACTACAGAAAAGTCCACAATAAAAATGGAGGACTTCATCGGAGATGAGAGTTGGCCGTTGTTTGCTCATCATGCTTTTCCGTATAGTAATAGAAATCAGCCAGTGAGTATTGATGAGAGATTGGCCAGGGATGTGTGTGTTAAGTGTGGAAGGCTTCCCCTTGTTAGCAAAGCAGTCGGCAGGTCAATGTCAGGCATTTCTGATCCAAAAGAGTGTGAATTCGCAGTCGGAAGGGTGTCAAAAGCCGACGGTCAAGACCTTCAAGAAACTCTCTATGATCCCCTCAGGTGGAGTTATGACGAAGTGGGCAGATACGACGTGAATTTGCAACTGTGCTTTCTGTACTTATCTGCCTTTTTAAAGACCAGATCATCTGGATCGAACATGCCATTAGGTTGCTTATAGGCGAAGGGCTACTTGCAAGCACGAATGTCAGCCACGACCCAATAGAGTTAGGAAGAATTTACATAAACTTCTTAGCAGATCGTTGCTTGATTGAACCGATATTGAGAGACGTAGATGGATTTCGTGGTTTATTTTAGGGTGCACGACATCCTGCGTGATTTGGCAAAGGAAATGCACGGAGAGGTCATCCCCTATTTTGAAGAGTACGTCGATAAAGTGGGGGCTCCAGGCATAAGCTATCTACTTGATGATTTGCATTCGAATCCACTCGGGTCATCCAATAGATAGGTTACTCTGTTAGCTATTTCCGTTCATGAAAAACCCAATCCTACATAACTCATTTCGTTCCTCTCCACTCTCCCGAGCAGTTATCGCCTCTGAGCGTGTGGCCGGGCATGTACCACTCGCCCGTCACCAAAGTTATGTGGCACGCGAGGTCCAGCTTATTCGAAAGGTTATTGGATCCGTCGGTGGATGCGCCGCCACAAAGTCCATTGCTTTTTAAAACGCCCAGCCAAAGCCGCACCAGCATACTCTACAACTTCTCGAGCGATTACATACTGCGAGAGCAGTACAGGGATCCGTGGAACGAGGTCAAGATCAGGAAGCTCGAGGATTTAAATGGGAGTAAGGTATCTCCATTGCTCGGGAGAGAGTGGAGATGAACAAAATGAGGGATTGGGTATTTAGTGGATGGAGATAGCTAAGTCGACGGCCTGGGTTTTATCATGTATGAGGTTAAGAGATTGTCATTTAATCAAGCACACTTTATATGTACCTTGATGTTGGTGGTGTTGACCTTAATCAAAATGTTTCTTTAGTCAACCCAAATCACTAATTAAGCATGGTTTTTTTTTCTAATTCTACCTTATTTTAATGTTTGGTTTAGGAACTTTTATCAAAATTGTAAGGTGTTGAGTAATGTCGTTTGAGGATCAACTTCGAGATTCAAGGTAGAGGTGAGGGCTGAAATCCTAGAGGAAGGGGGCACAAGGTGTTATTGATGAATATAATCTTATTATAAGATTAAGGTCATCCTTGCATAATTGTATGTTGGACTTAAAAGTGTCAAATAATGTGATGCCCTCTCGAATCATGAAGAAATAAGGTCATCCAATCACATTTCTCAGTTACAACATCGATGCCATGGATGCCCACAATGTTGAAGTGTGTTGAATCATTTAAGAATTAGACTTTGTTTACAAGGAACAATTATTGTATTTACACAGGAATAATTGTTATTACCAAGATTTATAATTTTTTATGATTATTGTGACATTGACTTACCCTCTGAATTTCCCTAAAATTTGGCAAGGTCTCCACACATTTCCAATGTGCATTTCCCCACTCCCATGCTCCCATGTCCCAAAACTTTAGGAAACATTACATTTAAAGAAACACTTTTATGAACAAAATTTCATAATAATTTGTTTTTTAAATAATTTTAAATACATCTAAAATTAGGCCCTACCTTCACTCACAACTATTAGACTTACTCACTTTTGTGTTCTCTCCCTTATGTTGGAGAGTTAAAAAAAAACAATTTTAAATTGCTTTAGTCATTTCTATTAGACCTACACTCCCTTATGTTGAAGAGTTAAAAAACAATTTTAAATAACTTTACTCATAACTATTAGACGTACTCAATTTCCGGGTCCTCCTCCTTATGTTTTGCCATCACGTTAATTTTTAATATTAAAAAGATAAAATTAATTAATTAATTATAAGAAAATATTTGATAAAATAAAATTTGGGAAATTTGTAATATTATTTTAACTTAATTTGTGTTGGATTATATATATAATATATATATAAATATAAAAAAAAGTGTTATATGAAAGCTATTATGTATAAACTGAGTATACTTAACTATAAAAAAAAAATCATAATCAAGTTTACTTTGTTTATTCTATGAAAGAAGAGCAAGATGCTTCATAGTCCACTATGAGGGAGATATTGTCAAATAAGTTATGTAATCAACATATTTTAATAATAAAAAAATTAAAAAATAATATTTTATATATATATATATATATAGCTTTATTAACATAAAATCCAAATGGATGAGTACATAGTTGCTGAGTTTTAGAGCTCACAAAGCTTATAGACTTTGCAGAGTTTACACTGGGCTTACTTCTCAGTTTCTTTGCACAATGTATTGGGACCGTTTATGTTTGAGGCATTAGCCAGGATGAAGCTTGCTTCAAGGTTTTCGAGATATGTTGTCCAATATATGCAAACTAGAATTAGAGACACAATCTCATAGAATGACTTGGAGACAAGAGGGATCTCAGAAGATTCAAACCTACGTGTAATTTTTATATACTTTTCATTAAATTACATGTAATTTTTTTAAACCTACATATTTTCGAATTGCTAGGTATCCTTTTCCATTAGCATGGGGTCAACCCCTATGATGGGAGTGATTCCCATCATAGGGGTTGACCCCATGCTAATGGAAGAAAGTTTATTCTTTCCAAAGAGCATATTGTTGAGATTCTTAACATGTGTCTCAGTTGGTCCCAAGGCACATAGTATACATGTCACTTATGCTTTAGAAAACAACTTGCTTATGATAAAGGGGAAATTATTCAATACATTCAAAGAGTTTATTGAATCGGATATAGAAAATATTTGGTAAATGAAAAGTCACTAACTTGTTAGAAAAACTATAATATCTCAAGTTTTTTACTTTTTCAAAATAAGCCTTAATTGTATATTTTTGAAGTGGAATTGAAATGGAAATAACTAACTTTATTTTATTTTAATATATGAGAAATATTGTTGGAGATATCAACTTTAATTAAACTGAAAATAATAGGATTATGTGATTTATTTTAGATAAAGCTTCACTATAATTGTAGGTAGGAAGGTGGATCAGGAAGGTGGAAGGACTCATGGAGAAAGAAGAAGGAAGAAGGACTAACGGAGGCATGGAGACAGGAAAAGGGGGAGGTTCTTAGGCCTCCCCAGTTGTGCCATCAGTGAGATTGCAGATCGAGGGTATTCTGATCCCACTAGAAGAAATGGGAGGAGAGGGTCAACCAAATCAAGATCCAAAACCAGGAGGACAACCTACATATCAAAGGCCAATTCATTGTATGCATAAAATGACCCTAATACCTTCGATGTAGATTATATCTACTAAAATCAGAGATCGAATCCAATATATACAAGATCATGAGCTCATCAAGAAATTTGTGGGAATGCAACCATCAGAGAAACTCCTTGTATGGTGGATAAACTCAACCTGTAAACCTAAGGGGAATTATGATCTCCAACTGGGATCCAAGGGTTTCTTCACCATCTCCTTTCTAAACATGGAATATATAAACATCATTCTGGATGGAAGCCCCTAATTCTTTTACTCAACAAGCTTATTCCTCACACCCTAGAAGTAGAAGTTCTTCCTAGACAAGGAAGACATGAAAGTTGCACCGGTTTGGATCAAGCTTTATTCCCTACCATGCAAATAATCGGATACTGAAATCTTGGAATATCTAGGGAACGTTCTCGAGAAATCGTCAAGATATAGGAACAAACCACAACTTTGAGATACACGGACCATCAAATACAAGAAAGGTTCAAGCAACAAAGTAGCAGATATGCTTTCTAGACCTCTTATTGTTGCATCCATTGTTTTGAAAAATGATTACCTTTCTCATGATAGCTATATGTGTTTACATAGATCTGACCAAAAAACTACCAGAAACAATCAAAATTTCATGGGAAGACGATGACTAGGTGCAAACCCTACACTATGAACATATCATGTTTCGATGTCGTAGATGCCATGAGTACAAACATTTGTTTAGGGATTGTCCTATGAATGCTCCAAAACCAAAACCCAAGGAGGAGGAAAAAAGAGACCAACTATTTACTATTTTTCCTATCACAAAGGAGGAAAACCATAGTATCTACAATTCAAAACATATTAATCGTAGTATCCAAATTGCACCTATTGGGTTTCAATGGGAACCAATACACTTCATTTCAGCAAAATTCAAGGTGATTGGCTTCTCGGTTTCAGGAGTTCTAACCAATGTATACAGGCCTCGTAAACCCTATGAGAAAATGAATTTCATTAACACCCTCAGAAGCATCCATGACTGGACAGAGGGGAAGCATTGGATCCTATGGGGCGAATTCAATCTCATTACCTCGTTGGACAAGAAGAAAGGAGGAAAATGAAGGTTGGAGGAAGAGTGTGAGTTAATCAAAGACACCATGGAAGATCTAAGGCTTGTATATTTTATCTTGGGACATGGGAGTTTCACTGGGAACCAAAAAAGAAAGGGCGATACACATATAGCATCTCATTTAGACCTCTTATGAGTTTCACAATCAATAATGAAATTAGGTAGTTAAATTCATTCGCTAGTTCTCCCGACTGCTGGATCGGACCATTAGCCTATAGAATTATGGTGAGGTGTTGGCAGGGGTATTAGGTAAGTGAGTTGTGCAGCACTGCGGACGCTGTGCAAGCTCATAGGCCATCACGAAGGACCAATACAGTGTGATAGATGGAAGAATAACTGTTTTTGGAATTATTTATGTAATTTTTTACCGATTGACCACATTTTATGGATATAGGTCACTAGTTTGTTAGAAGTTAGTTAGAAGTGGACCTTGGATGTAAAGGTGCAAGCCTATATATAGAGCTAGAGTTGAAATAGTAGAGATACTTTTTGGCGACATATGCTTTTGGAGAGATACTTTTGATAAGAACAGAGAGAGATAATTCTGGGGAAGAACTCGTATTTTTGGGTATCTCTTTACATCTGTGTCTATTGCGAGCGGGCTTTTGGATTTGTCTGTGTCAATCTGTTTCCAGTCTCCTGCTATGGAGATGTACTGCATATTGTGAATTTATCTTGTGGAAGTAATATGACATGATGGATGTTTCCCTAAAGTGATTTTGTCCCTTATTTTCCTTCCTATTTTTACGATCTACAATGATAATGATGGATGTTTACGGTTATATGAATGATTGATTACTGTTGAAATGAATAAAGTAATGTGATCCATTAGCTATCTACTAGTTATACTAATAAATCTGTGATGAATGATGCGATTCTATTTTTGAAGTATCTGTTGATTATGAAGTTAAGTTGTTGATGCCATGCCCTCCTTTCTTACTACCATAAATTTGGTTTCGACAGCTCTCCCTCAACAACTCGGGTGATACTTGATCTGCTCTGTGGGTGTTGCTGAGAAGGGTCAAACCTATCTAGGCTGGTGCTCAGGGAGATCATGGTGGTTGGGCGTCGACAGAGTGGGAACCCCTGTCGACGAGGATTTATTGGTGGGTTGCACCAACAAATGGTTCCATTACTGAGAGCTTGTTGCAACTGAAGGGAGGATATGTTGTGGCATCCAACAAAACTAGAGATTGAAGATTGGTTTGACCTAAAGTTGCGAGAGTTTGCTGAAACAGAGAATCGAAACCCGAAGTTGTCGACAACCAGGTGGTTGGATAGATATATCTACAATAGTCCATACAAATGGTTCTTTTGTGAATTCCAGGTCATACTGTATGAGTGGCTATCACGGTTGACTTATAAGAAGAATAACCATCAAGGAGGAGAGCCGACATCTTGGACCCCTGGACTGATCCGAAAGCTACAAGAAACCAATAACAAAGCATCGCGAGCTATCGAAGTATGGCTAGATAGTATTTTGGAAGGATACATTACTTAAGTAATAGTCGATACCAATAAGGCATACAACGAAGCAAAAAGAGAGTTATTCAATGGGCCACGAGGTAGGTTCTTGCTATCTCTGCAATTATCTATTAAGATGCTTATCTGCAAAAGGGTATTCTAAAAATGCACCTCGAGTACTGGAACTCTGGTGTGTGGAGACCGTGGACACTACGATGAAAGGGGGAAGGAAAATGGAAAGATAAGGGGTAGATGGGTATGAGTTCCAAGGAATTTGTGAGGGTCGATGAGGAAACAAGTGGTTGTACGAGGGGAGGAGCAATGTTTCAATAAGAGAAGAGGCAGAGGATAGGGGAAGGTCTTGATGCGATCGAGACGCAAGACCACGAAGAGAAACCACATGGGACTAAGAAACCCTACAGTGACGATGAGGATGACTAGACCCAAGATACACCAAGGATAGCAAGAAGCTTGAACCCCAGGAATAACATGCCCACAACTCCGCGCACTACTCGACCAACAGGTAGAAAAGCACATTCTACGTCACCTTGTCCGACGTGCCAGTGGTAGTCAAGGAGTCGAACACCATTTGTAGGAAGAAGGCCCAGAATGGCAGATGACGAGATGAATTTACCTATATTTCATGGAAAAGGGACTGATGACTCAGAGCAATATTGGTTTTTATGCGAATCATTTTGGACTGCCAGACAAAGTGTGGATGACGATATTAAGAGAAGCCAATTGGCGACCAGCCTTAGGGGTCGCATGCTTGACTAGTACATGAGATTCATGTAGGTCCTTAGGGGTCAGCAACGAAAACACTGAATGAGATCTGGGAAGGACTATTCAAGGAATTTAAGAAACCTAAATATGAGTCCCAATATATCATAGAACTCAAAGAAATCAAGCAGATTCTGAATGAAACTATTTGGGATTTTGATCAACGGTTTAATACATTGATGGATCGAGTCATCTTCAAAATTAGTGATCTTCAACACATGGAGTGGTTCATCGCTGCACTGGTTCCACACATCAGACAACCGTTAATGCAGCAAAAGATCACAACACAAAATGAGGCTCTGGAGATGGCGATGAAGTTGGAAGCTTCACCTATTGGGGAGACTACAATTGGCATGAACTAGATTCAGGCACAGCTAACAAATTTAACACTCCAACTGCGGGATACTAAGAAGGAAAAAGAAGAGCATGATGACCTCTTGTGCACATGGTGTCATATGGGTGGACACACCAAGGACACTTGCCCGACTTTCAGAAACTATTTGCTCTCAGGAGCATGAAACCCCTTAAGTTGCGCTGGTGTGCCATGGTGTCGTGTATGTTAGATATATGGGCATCGACATGAAAACTGTAGCTACATGTAGAAGATGGTTACAAAGGTAGAAAGTTTGTATTGCTCATTTTGTCACTCTGTAGGGCATGAAGTTAAAGACTGCGGAGCTTATGACCTACTTCAAGAAAGAACATATGATTCATATTTTGTGAAGGGCGAGGATCCCCATGCAGTCCAATAGTTGTAGCCACAGATCATGCAACCAACAGTGTAGTATACACCACCTCTACAGATGCATTTTGTTCCGTTGCCACTGCAACCACAATTCACACCGCAATCTCAGTTTGTAGCACAACCACAGTTTGCACCACGACCGAAGTATAATCAAATGTCGGTTGTTCAAATGCAACCGCAGTATGTTCAAGCAGCACACTACGTTCAACAACAACCGAATCCCCTGCAGCAGCTATCCCAACCACAATTTCAACAAACCGAGGATTTCGAGGAGGATTTCGGGGGTGATTTAGAGGAAGAGGAGGAGGCTTCAGACGAGGAGGAGGATGAGGTCGTGAATCCATCCAATGTTACATTTATGGGGTATTTGGCCACAATCGTAGGAAGTGTCCCCATGCGCAGTGTACATACTACGTATCAAGTGAGCATAGCATCGAAAGTTTCCCTCAATTGATTTCAAAGTTACAGGACAGGCACATCCCTTTATTGTAGAACTAGTTCCAAAACCAAAACCAAGTGTGGAAACAACAGCCACTGCAGAATCAACCTCAGATCCCAGTACAGACTCAGAACCATCCAATGAACCCACTGCAGATTCAGAATCCACCCATGAATCCAACACCGAACCTGAATCAAGGACCCACGGGTGCGACAATTCTAGTAGAACCCAGAGCCCAAGGTGTCGACGTTGCTGTTGTCACTCGTGCAGGTGCGACGACCAGGAAAGATGGACCCCATCAACAAGTTCAGCTCATAGGGAAGAAAAAGATAGCCTTTGATATTGTGACAGAGAAGGAGATGTTCTTTCAATCCAAGCATGCAATCGGGAGGAATCTGGGTAAGTTAGATGTTGTTGAAATGCCATCTACTTTTAATACTTATGTAGAGGCAAGACCATCGCTACAGCATGATACCTTGCATCAATTGTCTGAGAGATTCTTGTCGTTAGCTAGAGATCCTAAGGCTCTCGATGAGATTGAGTATTTGTTGTACCAAAGGAATCAACCGCTAAAGGATTCCGCAGTAAATTCCCTGCAGAAGAGAAAAATAGGTAAAGAGATGAGAATGAACATCCAAATAGGGGTCTACGAAGTTGATTCTGTTATTCTGGATCTAGGGTTAGATGTGAATATTTTGACTAAGCAAACTTGGCAGTTGATGGGAAATCTAACCTTGGGGTGGTCCCCTATGCAAGTGCACCTAGCAAATCAAGCCAAGGTTCATCCTATTAGCTGTGTCTCAAACCTAGTTGTCAACATCGAAGGCATGAAGACATATGTTGATTTCGACGTTATTGAAGTAGTTGATGGTTGAGTCTCTTATTCGATGCTACTAGGGATTGGATGGGCCAAGGATAGCATGGCAGTTATCAATTTCAAGAAGCGAGTTATGACATTCAAAACCAGGATATTAGAGCCATTTCTTCCATGGACCCTCAGTAAGGACGACGGTATATTGAACCCATCAAGGATGAGGTTGGTAGAGGTTGGGATCATGCATACAACATCTCCAATGAATATATCCACCCTACTGTCAATGGTGAACTCGGATGGCATAGTGCTAGCTCTGCATCCTCCGATTCTGATAATGCTTTAGGAAATTGGTGAAATCAGCTTCATGGAGTGTCTTTCAGAAAATGTGGTTTGATCACACAATCTCTCTATCATTTTCCAAATGAGATCGTTGAGCTTCACATTTATGAAGGGCTACCAGATTTGACCGAATTCCTCCAAGAACTTGAAGAGAAAGTATTTAAACAACAGAGGCTGTTGGCACTGGAGGAAGCATTAAAGGCTAACCCAGCATGCTAGTGGGCGGCTCATAAACATGCAATCCATGGATGGGAACAATGTCGACGATTGATGATGGTGCACTTCAGTGATTCAGAAACCTATCCTACTGGGCGATATGATGGGCGTAATGACCCCACTGGTCATTTAATGGAGTGTCAGGTTGTGGGCATCATGAACTAAGGATGAATGGGTCCATGATTTTGTTCATACTTTGGACGAAATGCCTAGATCCTAGTATCTAGTGGTAGAACTACGCAGAACCATCACTACCTTGGAGGATCTGTTGATTTTCTTTGCGCAGAATTTTGATTTCTAGGACACTAACCCTGAGCTCCACAATGCACTTCAACTCATCCACGATGTAGTATTGAAGGTTGTGCAACCCATATATCCTGTAGATCCACACGTGTAGTGTCATATGCAATCTCTGATGACATGCTATAATATATCTGGTGAACCTGAAGATGATGATGACATGAGGAATGTCAACATTCCGGAATCATAAGGTAGTCACAATGTTGTAGCATTTGACATACCAACTGACCCCATGAGTCAGCCGCTGAAGATTTGCAAAGTTAACATTGGGACAAAAGAAAACCCGAAGTTTGATAATATTGGGGACTATTGGGACGATAAGACAATGACACAGATCACATATCTGCTACATGAGTTCCAAGATCTATTTTCAACGTGGTTCTCGGAAATGAAAGGGATATTAGAGGATCTAGGGGAGATGAAGATACCATTGAAACCAAATGCGAAACCTATGTGTCAGAGGCCGTATCGACTGAAACCATGATACAAAGAATAAGTCAAAGCTGAGCTAGACTGGATGTTGGACACTATCATCATTGAGCCTATTGAGGAGTCGGAATGGATAAGCCCTATGGTGTTTTAGGACAAAAATACTGGAGAAGTTCTCATTTGTGTCGACCTAAGGAAGCTGAACGATGCTTGCTTGCATGACCCATTTCCATCTCCCTTTACAAATGAGGTCCTTGAAGGGGTAGGTGGTTAGGAGATGTACTCATTCACGGATGGCTTTTCGGGGTATCACCAAATCCGAATTGCAAAGGAAGATCAACATAAGACCACATTCATCATTGAGTTGGGTTGTTTTCAATATACAGTCATGCCTTTTGGATTGAAGAAAGCACTAGTGATATTTTCTCGCTTGGTTGTCGCTGCGTTCAAATATTTCATTCAGAAGTTCCTGCAGGTATACATGGATGACTGGAAAGTCTATGGTTTGGTTAGTGATCATCTAGAAAACCTGCGATTGATGCTGGAAAGGTGTTGACAGCATAAAGTTGCATTAAATTCAAAGAAGTACATTTTTTCCATGCCATTAGGAATACTGTTGGGACACATTATGTGTAAGCAAGGGCTATTGGTTGACCCTGTGAATATTGCACTTATCCTTATTCTACCACCACCAACGAATGTGAATATGCTTTGGGCGACGTTGGGACACATGGGGTACTATCGCAAGTTCATCAAAGGATACGATGCGATTTCGGCCCCCATGGATAAGCTACTAAAGAAGGATGCCGCATTTGAGTGGAATCTTGAGTGTTAGGGGGGTTTCAACACACTAAAGGCCAAGATGGACTCGGCACCCATCTTGGTATTCCTTGATTGGAATAAGGAATTACATGTCCATGTCGATGCCTCTTCTATTGCATTAGGGGTAGTACTTGCACCGCCAAGTGAAGGTGACTTGGATCATCCAATCGCATTTTCTAGTAGGAAGCTATCTTTTGCAACAAAAAAATTATACAACCACCGAGAGAGAGGGCTTGGCCATGTTTTATGCACTACAAAATTTTTGACACTATCTATTGGGAAGTCACTTCAAAATGTTCACAAACCATTCTACTTTGCAATACATAGTCAATAAGCCTGTGTTGGGGGGGAAGATCTGTCGATGGCTGCTACTTTTCTAGAAATTTGACTTTGATATAATTGTGAATACAGGATGGTTGAATACTGGCCCTGGTCATATGTCTCGCATTGAGATAGGGGAAGAGCCCACTAATATTGACAATGGATTGCCCGATGCGCAGCAGTTCCAGGTAGAGATCACAGATGACCACTATGCTCCAATCATTCAGTTATTGGAAACCAAAGTTTCTCTAAAGGACCCGTCGACCAATCAGAGGAAGCAGTTGGTAGTGAAAGATTTGGATTTCCAGCTAATTGTGGGGAAATTATACAAGCTTGGACCAGATGAAATATTGTGACGGTGCATCTTACCACATGAGCAAGGACCTATTCTAGCAGAAGCACATGCAGGAATTGCGGGAGGCCACTATGGTGACAGGGCTACTGTGTGTAAACAGTTGCATGCTGGGTTTTGGTGGCCTACCTTACATAATGATGCAATGGATTATGCATGAATTTGTGATGTCTGTCAGTGCGTCGACAAGCCATCACAGTGGGATGAGATGTCATTGGTGCCCTAGGTAACTCTACATCCTTTTTATAAATGGGTCATGGAATTTGTGGGTCCAATTACTCCTCCAAGAAAGAGGACTGATGCACGCTACAGCATTAGAGCAATTGATTATCTGACAAGGTGGGCAGAGGCCGCACTAGTCATGGATTGCACTACTACGACAACCACCAAGTTCATATTCGAGAATATTGTGAGAAGGCTTGGATGCCCCAGGATATTGATGAGTGACCAGGGAAGTCACTTTATCAATCGAACTGTAAAAGCACTAACAGAGTATTTGCAGGTGAAGCATTGGAAAAGCACACCCTACCACCCATAGGCAAATGGAACTATCGAGGCCTTCAACAAAATATTGGAAACTACACTTAAAAAGGTATGCAATACTAATCACGATGATTGGGATTTGAAAATTACAGTGGTACTATGGGCATATTGCACCACTTGTAAAATATTGATAGGAAAGACACCGTTGAAATTGGTATATGGGAAAGAAGCAGTTATGCCAATGGAATACATTGTTCCTAGTCTCTGGATTGCTGCTGCGATAGGTATGGATGATGCAGAAGCATTAGAAGAGCACATCGCATAGTTGGTCCGACTAGAAGAGGACCGATTTGTCACTGATTTCCAACAACATGTTGAAAAGGATCGACAAAAGTTCTATCACGATCACCACATCAAGAACAAGCAGTTTACATAGGGAGATTAGATGTTGTTATATGACAGTAAGTTCATGAAGCATCCAGGTAAGTTATAGATGCACTGGTTAGTTCCATATCTCATTCATTCAATTACTTCTAGAGGTGTAGTTCAATTACAACAATTAGATGGGATGGTGCTGCCCAAACTTGTGAATGGAAGTCGCTTGAATCCCTATAGAATGGGGCCTGAGCTCCGGTAATGCTTGAGACATTGCGCAAGAAAAGAAAATTGGGTAGATTGTATTGAGGCACGCAGAGAGGGAGATGCTGCGAAAGGATAGCACTTAGTATTGTTAAGAGGGATACCATCGACGACATCCAAAAAACTCTGAGGTGGTCAAATCAATAATAAATATAGACAGTTAATATAGTTAGCTGGAGGTGCTTGATGAAGAGACACGCATTTATGACTAATACGACCTTTAGTAAGATGGGAACAATGACGGATTTAGGGTTATTAATGTCAGATTAAGTCATGATGGATACGGGAGATTTGGCAATAATGATTCGGATCAGGCACACGGCTATAAGAACACACGAGATGCGAGCGCAAGGTCATGTTCAGTTGAGTGAGTGAAGTGTTGAGCTCAGTGCAGAAGTTGAATTGAGTGGGATAAGTAAGGAGTAAAATATATAAATATTAAAAATAATATTAATAGATAATTATTAATTAATAATTAATAATTATCAAAGAGTCATGACTGTAGATTGGAAAGTCACGAATGGACATATATAAGTCCAACCATTGTAAATGTATCATATCAATTCATATCATCTAATATATTATTATGGCTTATCTCATTTACCAAGTTTTCTGGTAATATTATTTCTACAAGCGAATAAATATTCGCTTCAGTGGTATCAGAGCTAGCCCCTTCTCAGGCTTGTGCTCATTCTGGCTTTTAGCCAAAATTTCAAATTTTATCTGAGTAATTTCAGAGTTTCTCTGTACACTTGGTATTTGACCAGTCCTGGCTTTGGCCTTTCCCAGATTTCAAATTGACGAAAAATATATATATATATATATATATATTATTAAAAAAAAATAAAAATCCTTGAAGAAATATCGGCTACAAAATTGAAGGATATCGGCTGCAAATTTGAATTAGAAAAACAAGAAGAAGAAAAAAAAGGGAAAGAAAAAAAAAGGGTTAAAAAAAAAGAAAAAAGAAAAAAGTGCATCACCCAGGTTTCCTGGAATTTTTGGGTTTCCCAAAAAATAGGAATTTGTCCCTAAAAAATAAAAATAAAAAAGGGTAAAAGTAACTCCCCCCCCCAAAAAAAATAGAGAGTTAAAAAAAAAAGTGAATAAAAAAGTAAAAACAAAAAAAAAAACTAAAAGAACGAGCCAAAAAAAAGGGAAAGGAAAAAAAAAAGGAAAAAAAAAAAAGGAAAGAAAAAAAAAGTTAGAAAAGAAAAGATAAAAGTAAAAAGTGCATAATAATATAAAAAGTGCATAATAATAACTATTAAAAGAAGCAAGTGAGATTTGAACCTAGGTGGGGAAGTTAACAATCATTCCTCCCAACCACCCAAGCTACTCACATTTTACAAAACTTAAGGGAAATAAAATATCAAAAGGTGCATAATAATTGATACTAAAAAGTAAGTGAGATTGAACTTAGGTGGGGAAGTCAAAGAAAAAACAAAATCGAAGATCATCATCATCTAGTGTGGAAGAAATCAAATATCATGGAATCTGGTTTGCAAGCACAAATAGAGAAATTAGAAGCCAAGTTAAAGCATTATCGAAGAGAGAATGAAGAATTATTAGACACAAATACGAAATTGAAAATGTTGATTAAATTACATCATATGCAAAAAGAGCGCAAGGAACAAATAATTTCCGACCAGAACAATCATATAGAAAAATTATATGCCCAAATTAAGAAATTAAAAGACGAAAGTGATTTCAATCAGAGACTAACAAATCAAGATATAAAGAAAGAAATAAGTGAGTACGAAGTAGAAACAATCCGCTTGAACAAAATCGTTAACAACAAGGATGAAGAACTGACGCACATATGACAGAAATTAACAGATCAAGAATCAGTGGTCGACCAGTATCGACAACAGATAAAAGTTCTTCAACAACAAAATAGTGACTCTAAAAAAGAACACAAGCTAGAGATCGCAAAGAGTAATAAAATAATATCCAACAATTCTGAAGAAATTTTCAGATTAAGAAATCACAACAAAACCCTGATTACAAAAATCAAAAAATTGAAAAACAACAGCAAGAGGGAACAATCCGGTGAAGACCTCGAAGGAAAATTACTAGAAAAGCAAG
Organism: Pseudotsuga menziesii; assembly: GCA_001517045.1. Lineage (NCBI taxonomy): Eukaryota > Viridiplantae > Streptophyta > Pinopsida > Pinales > Pinaceae > Pseudotsuga > Pseudotsuga menziesii. The sequence continues at coordinate 84,571 of LPNX010624670.1, forward strand.
AAGAAAACCAGTGTGTAAATAATAGTAATCAGGAACCACATAACCAAATCAAGGAGCTAGAAATTAAAAAAAAGTCATAAGAGGAAGGAATCGAAAAGATTCAGAATCATAACAATCTACTAGATAACCAAGAGGCACAAATCGAGGAAGTGAAGAAAGCCTTCGCCGCAATCCAAAAGAAAGAAGAACAAACAACACCTACACCTTACAGACATCCTAATTATAATCATCATTTTGACCAACGACAAGTTCAAAATGAATATTCACAAAAGACTTATGTGGACATACGAAAATATCGACATAACAAGCAACACTTGAGATGAATTGTTCCACAAAAATATCTCAGAGCTCCGATAAAAATAGATCTGGGATGGACCACAGCAGATACGATGCGACAATTCTCCTGGGGAATTCGTAATTCGTATCGACTCATCTCTTCAATGTCGCAAATACAAAATGGAAAGAATTCTGAGATGACAGATTCAAATAAGTCAGACATTAATGTCAAATACATATTTGAGGACAAAGATTCCCTTAAGGGGAAGGCAATGTAACGAACATAAAATATATAAAAATTAAAAATAATATTAATAGATAATTATTAATTAATAAATAATAATTATCAAAGAGTCATGACTATAGATTGGAAAGTCACGAATGGACATATATAAGTCCAACCATTGTAAATGTATCATATCAATTCATATCATCTAATATATTATTATGGCTTATCTCATTTACCAAGTTTTCTGGTAATATTATTTCTACAAGCGAATAAATATTCGCTTCAGTTGCATTATGAAGATTGTAGAGTGTGGCATGTTGCGCACTCCCGACATATTTTAGATTTAGAGCGAGCAGGAATCCCCCATCCGACCCATGTGGGTTGAAGAAGAATTCATGAGCATGCCAATCGGATCCCAGTTCCACACCGTCGTAGAAGAGATACATGCGCACGACTGCTAGGGCGCAAGGGGAAGAACCAGAACCGATCGGACAATAAACCTCATGAGCTATTGAGTTCGTGACACCTAGGGAAATCTCTATCAATGATATCCCTGGATATGTTGCTCCAATGTGTCTAGGGGCGAAGCTGAGGAAGCTCACTGAGAATCAGAGGTATCCACCGAAGTTGGTGCCGCAACCAGAAGGGATGACTTGCCCGGGGGCCATCATAACCGCTTTGGCCAAGATGAAGTACAAAGACCATGATTTTCTACGGCTAAAGGATGTCGCAGATGAACTATATCAATCAGTTCCTACGATACCTAGTATGCCTATTCAATGGATCCCTCACCTGTGGGCGCATGGCTTGGACATGTCTGGGTTATTGGGGCTCAATAACATGCCTCATTTTGGGAGATTAAACGAAGCAAATGCAAGCATAAAACAAATGTTAGCGTGCTTTCATGGGGGGATTCTTTGGCTAGATACCCTTATTTCGGTCACGGTTGATCTAATTACTGACATCATGAGGTTACCAAAGGCTAGAGAAGACCCGGCGCAGTACTTCAGAGGGAAGGATAATGACAAAAAGCTTTCCCAACAGTTGAAGGAGCGATTCAGATTGCAATGCGATGGACGGGCATATCACATCGACAGTATTTTTGAGTGATCAGTGCATATTGGGGCACACATTTTGGCCAGCAAGATCATCCAGAAGAATTGAGCTGTCCAATGCAATTCACGTGTGGTTGCATGTGCGTAAAAATGTGCCAAAGGGGTGCAAATGAATTGGTCATTGTTTCTGTTGAACCAGTTGTTAGAATATGTTGTTGCTACTCAGGCTGGTGAACGTTGTTTTTCATATAGCTAGTTGTTAATTCTTATTGCTTTAGTTGCATGGACGGAGCCAGAGGACTACTAGTGAATGTCAGTTGATGCGGAAAGGGTGTGCAAAGGTGCACGCTATCAAAACTTATTGTGGGTCGCAGAACCCAGTCGCTAGCAGGACTGTGCGATCCATTTTTGGGTCTATTGGGAGGCACTATAGCCTGCGACCATTAAGGTTCCCCATTTATCCACTGCCACCGCATTCCAATATCAGAGGATGATTTGATTTTCCATCGAGACACATTCCATTTACATCTAGGCGCATAGGGATCCTGACAAACAATGGTTGCCTATGGCCTACAAAATCACTGATGAAGAATTGTAGGTCATTGTTCAATATTGGCAAGTCGATTGGCATGAACCTGTGAGCGCAGAGGAGATCTCTACAAGGCCACCAGGAGATGCCCCTAATGAGTCATTCCAACTAGGGGAATAACTCCATGACTCCGATGGTGAGTCATCAACGGACTTCGATCCACAATCCTGGCGCATCTTGGAGGAGTTACACACTAAGATACACATGGACTTTGACACCGCCATAATCCCCCACTCGGTGATGGAGAACCACATGCAATGGCTCATCAAGGCTCTCACTGATGCAACTAATGCTGCGGCGCAAGCTATGCATGTGTGAAGAAAAGGCGTGGGAGATTGCTGCATTCAAGCAAAAATAGGTGGAGCTGGAGCAGAATGCCACCGATGAAATCACAGAGTTAAAGAAGGATCAAGACCACCTTATCATCAAGAAATACCAGCTCTGTGCTAGTTGTGACGAGGTTCAGGGAGTGGTTGACGAGGCTTGCAACACATATATGAGATCACGGTCGAACTCACTACCGTCACCAAAGCTAAGCTACTTGGGGAGGTGTTTTCCCAACTCCAGTTAACTAAAATGTACTGAATTCTCTAGTTTACCCTGACATACCTTCGAAACAGATTACCGAATGGAAGAATACGATCAAGGAGTTTGCGGACCAGTTTGAAGCTATGGAGCAGGAGGCGAAGACGATCACAGATGCGAAGACACAGTTCTGGCATAGTGTCATTTAGGATGACCAACTGGAACAGTTGGCCAAGCAAGCGCGGGAAGCTAAAACTGAGTTGACAATGCTGAAGACATCACTGCGCAAAATTCCTCTCATGGTCCATATTACACCCGCTGAAGAGTTGAAAGACCTGCAGTAGCGAGCCGCTCAAGCCTTGGAATGTCAGCACAAGCACAACACCTAGCTCAACGAATTCTAAGACATTTGCGAGAAATTGGTCTTGAAAGCAGTTGTTGCGCTATAGGAAGTACAAGAAGGTAGGAATATGGTGGATGGCAAAGCTGGGGAGGAGCACCCATTGAAGTAGGACATGCTGAATTGTCAAGATACAGTTGAACATGTTCAACTCTAGGTTCGAGAGATCTTGCGGCAGTTTGAGGACTTTAAGACCAAGACAATGGAGTACACCCTGTCGACTTGATGTGGCTCGAGGACAAGCCACAAGACTATGTTGGGAGCCTGTTGGTAGGGGTACTGGGTAAGTGAGTTGCGCAGCACCGTAGAGGCTGTGCAAGCTCACAGGCCATCATGAAGGACCACAATAGCGCGATATATGGAAGAATAACCGTTTTCGGAATTATTTATGTAATTTTGTACCGATTAACCACATTTTGTGGATATAGGTCATTAGTTTGTTAGAAGTTAGTTAGAAGTGAACCTTGGATGTAAGGGTGCAAGCCTATATATAGATATAGAGTTGCAATAATAAAGATACTTTTTGGCAACATATGCTTTTGGAGAGATACTTTTGATAAGAACAAAGAGAGAGAATTCTAGGGAAGAACTCATATTTTTGGGTATATCTTTGCATCTATGTCTATTGTGAGTGGGTTTTTGGCTCTGTCTATGTCGATCTATTTCTAGTTTCCTACTATGGAGACGTACTGCATGTTGTGAATTTATCCTGTGGATGTAATATGGCATGATGGATGTTTCCCTAAAGTGATTTTGTCTCTTATTTTCCTTCCTGTTTTTATGATCTACTATGATAATGATGGATGTTTACGGTTATATGAATGATTGATTACTGCTGCGATGAATAAAGTAATGCAATCCATTAGATAACTACTGTTTATACTAGTCAATCTGTGATGAATGATGAAATTCTATTTTTGAAGTATCTACTGATTATGAATTTAAGTTGTTTATGACATGCCCTCCTTTCTTACTTCCGAAAAATTGGTTTCGACAGCTGTCCCTCGACATCTCGGGTGAGACTTCATCTGCATTGCGGGTGTTTCCAGGAAGGGTCAAACCTGTCTGGGCCAGTGCTCAGGGATATCGCATTGGTTGGGCGTCGATAGAGTGGGAACCCCTGTCAACAAGGATTTGTTGGTGGGTTGCGCCCACATGAAGCGGTCTGGGTTCGTAGTTCAAAAAACCCTTTATATTTGAACAATTTTGGCTAGGACACCTAGACTTAAAAAAGATGGTCAAGCAATAGTGAGAATATATAAGTGAGGATGAAGGCCAAAGCATACACATGTTTCAAAATAAATTAAAGAGTTTAAAATAAAGAATAAATAAATAGAATAGGGAGGAGTTTAGAAACATATTCGCAGACAAAAAAATCCTTGAAAATAGGATGGAGGATATATAGTTTCATAGGGATGACTTTAGGATATACCACTGAAATTTAGGTAAAAGATGATAGCTTATGCACAAAGTTATAGGAGGGAGAACAACATGAGGAAATACTTTGGTGCTAGAAATCGAGAATTAGGTGGCTCAAAGATCGGGAAAGGAGGATAAGGCATTTTTAAGCCATCATTTCCAAGATATAATGACTGCGCCAAGGATGTACAAAAGCAGAGACATCAAACAAATTACCTAGTGCATCCCTTCTCTAGTTTCTTGGGATTATAATGACATGTTGATGAATTTGATCACTCCCCTCTAAGTGTAAGAGGTTGTCCTTCATATGGAAGACGGTAAAGGCCTAGGCCCGGATGAATTCACTGTGAATTTATTCCACCATTTTTGGGATATAATCAAGTAGGATTATTGGCATATGGTGGATAAATCTAGGGATTCAAGGAATATTCTTCCATCCTTCAACACTACTTTCCTCACCCTCATCCCAAAAAGTCAAGGGGCGGGCTCACTTGATAAATTTAGACCCATAATACTATGCAATGTCATTTATAATATCGTAACAAAGGTTATTACGAACAGACTCAAACCCATCTTACCTTCCCTAATCTCACTAGAGAAATAAGGGTTTGTCGAAGGTCATAAGATAATGGACGGTATTGTCTTGTTTCATGAAGTACTCCACTCAATTAGAATTAAAAAAACCCTGGAATGATGTTCAAGCTTGAAAATGCAAAAGCCGATGACAAACTCAAATGGAAATTTATGAGAGAAATGCTTAAATCCTTTGGATTTAAGGACAATCGGATTGAATGGGTAATGAGTCTAACATCAACATCCTTCTTCTCCATTCTTGTTAATGGTGTCATGTCAGGTCTAATAAAACCAACAAGGGGAAAAATATAGGGAGATCCATTATCACCCTTCCTATTCATCATTATGGCAGAAGGTTTGGGAAGAACATTCAAGGCAATGCAAAATAACCATGACTTACGAGGGATCCTTGTTCACCCAAGGGAGGATGGAAAAACACACCAATAGCTCATTGATGATACTATGTTGATGGCATAGCCCTCTGTCCAAGAATCTAGGGATCTCAAATATTTTTTAATAAATTTTGATAAAGCATAAGGACTGGAGGCTAACAAAAACAAACTCAAGTTTTCTTCTTTAATACCCCTAGGATCACTAGACGTAATATTTGCTAAATTTTGGGCTTTCAAGAGAGCTCCCTTCCATCCAAATATCTTGGTGCTCCCCTTGGTGATTCAATGATAAGGAAGGGATCCTAGACGGAATTGTTGGATAGAATGAAGAAACGTCTAACAAATTGGACCATGAGGTTTCTCAATTTTATGAGTGGATTGGTCCTGGTGAAAACAATTCTCTAGGAAATGTCAGATTATTTATTTTCTACCCTTGCAGCCCCAAAGGCGATCTTGAGAGACATAAGGAATATGCAGCAAAAATTTTATGGAGTCGGCCAAATGAACAACAAAAAATGGGCTTTGGTGAGATTGGAAACGCTATGTGCCCCTAAGAATCAGGGAGGTCATAAGCTCCATGACCCAGAAAAGGAGAACTACATTAGTGGGGCTAATATTTGGTGGAGATGGGTTACTCACAATCAGGAACCCTAGGCAAAGGTGTGACATAAAAAATACACTAAGGAGTGGGAGAAGGAAAAACTTATCTACTATTTAGAATAAATCCCAGGGTCTCACATCTGGAAAACATCCAAGCAGGGAAGGAGACCGGTCCAGGACAATAGCTTATGGGAAGTTAGAAATGGGAAAAACGATCAAACTTGGGAGGATTTGTGGTAGTAAATGACACCATTGGGACAGTATGTGGAGATACCACTCCTCATTAGGGAATGTACTAATGAAGGAATCATAATGGTCAAGGATATGTGTGTGAACCAGTATGACGAACAAGATTCTAGAGTATCTGATAACAGGGAGTGGTGGGAAAGACGTGGTCCACAAAAGGAAGTGGAATGGAGTGAGGAATCTTTAAACAATAAAAGAAGCTGAGTTCACAAAGGGGAGGACAAGCTTCATTCACTATCAAGGAATCCTGTGAATTATTTATGGGATATGTCAACCATCCTGCAAATCAGAAATGGCAGAAGCCATGGAAGATAAAACTATGGCCTAAAATTTCTATTTTTAGTTGGCTTGTTATCAAAAATTGCATACTTACAGGAGAAAAAATAAAAAAGAGATGGATATAGGGGCCTTACCAGTATTGATTATGTGAGAAGGTTGAGGCAATAATGAACCACCTCATGGATGAGTGCTCATTCACTGCTAGTTTATGGGACTGAGGGGACATGGATTTCAAAAGATTTGATAGACTCAGACAAGACCCATACCAAACTCTTCGAGTGGTCTAATTACCCCGTCCAAAACCTGATCATTAACTGTCTATGGGATATTTTTCCGCATTTCGTTCTCTGGGACATATGGAGGGAACATAATTCCAATATTTTCCAAGAAAAGGAGAAGAATGAAGAAAGGGTATGGAGTACCATAAAGAGTAAGATTATAGAAGCAGTGAGAATGAAATCCTGGAATAATTCTGACTGGGAAGAAATGGAATTGGAGTGTACCATCGTGAAGGCCCGAGGAATCTATCAACATTTGCAACGTTTTGGAAGAATTAGCGGAACAACCAAAACTGTTGCAAGAGAATATACCTAGACCCCTCCCCCCTTTGGGGTTTTCAAACTCAATTGCGGTAGAGCCTCAAAAGGAAATCCAAGCCCTATGGGATATGGGTGCATCATCAGAGACCAAATGGGTAAAATGTAATGTTTCAAGTTCAGATTCATAGGAAAAGAGACCAACAATGCGATAAAAATTGAAGGCCTTTTGCAGGGTACCCAAATGGATAAGGAGTATAGTTGGACCCCACTAATTGTGGAATGGGATTCCCAAGTGGTAATACATATAAATAAAAATATCATCCATGGCATCCCAATTGCAAAGGTTGGAAAATCATGGAGACTTGAAGGATGATTGGAGCAGCTCGCATAAACCTTCGACCCTAGGATGGACATCACCTTTAACCACATCAGAAGGAATTATGATAAGGCGGAATACAGGTTGGAAAAACTCAAGACCGAAACCCAAAGAAAAATTAAAGCAAAGGACTGGTTGGAGGTGACAAACATGATATCCCGAGACAAGTGTATCAACATCCTGAATCAAGACATGATGAGAATTCACGGAAAGGAGGGGGAAGGACAATGGGAGGGCCCGAAACCTTCCACATAATGGGCATTTTTCTTAGGAAACTAGCTGTGATTGTATGTGAAGATAAGTCTTGCATAAATTCATGTATCATCCCAATCAATATGTAATATTTTCAAATCAATTGGAAAATGAGCAATGATGAATGAGAAAAGTGGCAGATATAAGCGAGCACATGGGAACTATCTGGGCAGTACCATAGAGCATGATCTGGGAATAATAACATAGATGAGTATCATCATGTCTCGAAATGGTAAGCTTCTATTTAGAGGCGGGCAGGGTGGAAAAAAAAGATGTAAGAGAAAATCACAACTATGCAAGAACTTATTTTTTCTTGTAAGCAAAGGAGTGTTGGTGATTTGGAAAAAGGATTCCATTCGAAGGAAGAAAGTGAATGATAGTATGGAAGTAAGACGAGGAAGGAGAAAATAGTAGATGGTTCCAAATGAAGATAATTGTCGTATGGCTTAGACTTAGAAAAATTCCTTATGGGAAGCATGAATGTTTGAACTTGTCCTACTCACAAACATCTAGCAAAGGATTAATGAGACTGAGCAGAAATTGTGGGTGGAGATGGACAGGGAAACCCTATATGAGGAATGCTGCAAAGCCAAATATTGGATCCTAGACCCAAGAAACAATGCAGGAAGACTTAGTATATATGATTGAACCATTGCTCTTTTTTGGGTAATGAAAAATATGATGGGGTGAATGATGTAGGAGAAGAAGGAGATGGGCAATGATGAGGAGCATCCAAGGCAATGTCAGTTAGAGATGAAGGCAGAGTCCAAGTCACTGAACTAGAATATGGATGCCATCATGTAGAGGCTTGGAATGCAGGTTCCTATGGATCAGCATCCTCTAATGGCCCAGCATAATCTAGTAGGTAGAAACCTCCATTGCCGCATTCCCAACCTTCCTTATATTTCGTTGTAAGAATTTTGTGTGTCTGGAATGTCTAGTTGTCTAAGGTTTCTATTTTTCTATTTGATAAATAGTATTTGTCTGTTAACAACTAATCTACGAAGTAGGTATGTTAAGTTCCTAGGGATGTTGTATGGGTTGACTAGCAAGGCATGGAATCTCTATGAAGTTTGTCGAAGTTATGCTATGGAATAGTTCGTCTTTTGATTATTGTGGCCAGTGAGCCGGGTAATGTTGTTATCAATAGGGAAATGCCCTTTTTCACTATGATGTAATATGCTCTTTTATATAAAAATTAAAATATCTTACTTACAAAAACAAAAATACATTTATAAGTAGGAAGGTAAACCGCCCTTCACACATTAACGACTAACTTTATTCCTAATTATGGATAAAATAATAATATTGTATCATATACAAAGAAAAAATAAATATCTAAGAATTATCTTTTTAAGGAAGGATGTTGAGCATATTGAAATAATAATGGAGTGAGAAACCGTCACCTTAGTTTCCTTCTTACTAATATCAATCTTAAATAATTGTTCATGAACATATCACTTAAAATAATTGAACCTTGGAGGAAATGGAAAAGGTAACAATTAATCCTCCCAACCACCCTAACTATATCGAATGAAAAAATTATGATTTGAATGATTACAATTTAATGTAAACATTTTCAATTTAGACAAAACATTGAAATTGAAATCTATGTTATTTGAACAAATGGTTGAAAACGGACAAAATGTTGAAATTGGAAGTTATGTTGTTTGAACAAATTGTTGAAATTGCAAGTTACACGTTGATGGAATTGAAAATGTAGTTTGTAGAAATTTACAATGGAGTTTTAAGTCAAATTGATTTGAGGTGGAAAAAAACACTTTATTAGTACATGTAAATCAAATTTATTTGACATGGACAATGAATTGGTAGTCAAGTATGGAGGTATTGGAGTAAGCTATCTACCCGACGATTTGCCTTGTATGGTGGATAAACTCAACCTGTAAACCTAAGGGGAATTATGATCTCCAACTAGGATCCAAGGGTTTCTTCACCATCTCCTTTCTAAACATGGAAGAAAAAAACATCATTCTGGATGGAGGCCCCTATTTCTTTTACTCAACAAGATTATTCCTCACACCCTGGAAGGAGAAGTTCTTCCTGGACAAGGAAGACATGAAAGTTACACTAGTTTGGATCAAGCTTTATTCCCTGCCATGTGAATAATTGGATACTGAAATCCCAGAATATCTAGGGAACGTTCTGGAGAAATCATCAAGATATAGGAACAAACCACGACTCTGAGATACATGGCCCATCAAATACAAGAAAGGTTCAAGCAACAAAGCATCAAATATGCTTTCTAGACCTCTTATTGTTGCATCCATTGTTTTGAAAAATGATTACCTTTCTCATGATAGCTATATGTGTTTACATGGATCTGACCAAAAAATGACCAGAAACAATCAAAATTTCATGGGAAGACGATGACTAGGTGCAAACCCTAGACTATGAACAGATCATGTTTCGATGTCATAGATGCCATGAGTACAAACATTTGTTTAGGTATTGTCCTATGAATGCTCCAAAACCAAAACCCATGGAGGAGGAAAAAAGAGACCAATGATTTACTAGGGTTTCCTATCACAAAGGAGGAAAACCATAGTATCTGCAATTCAAAACATATTAACTATAGGGTGAACAAAAAGGTATCAGTGTCCAAATTGCACCTATTGGGTTTCAATGGGAACCAATATTTCAGCAAAATTCAAGGTGATTGCCTTCCTGTTTTCAGGAGTTATAAGCAATGTATATTCCTCATAACCCCTATGGGAAAATGAATTTCATTAACACCCTCAGAAGCATCCATGACTTGACAGAGGGGAAGCATTGGATCCTAGGTGGCGAATTCAATCTCATTATTTTGTTGGACAAGAAGAAAGAAGGAAAACAAAGGTTGGAGGAAGAGTGTGAGTTATTCAAAGACACCATGGAAGATCTAAGGCTTGTATATTTTATCCCAGGACATGGGAGTTTCACTGGGAACAAAAAGAGGAAGGGCGATACACATATAGCATCTCATTTAGACCTCTTATGAGTTTCACAATCAATAATGAAATTAGGTTGTTAAATTCATTCACTAGTTCTCTCGACTGTTGCATTAGATCATTGGCCTATAGAATTATAGTGAGGTGTTGGCAGGAGTATTAGGTAAGTGAGTTGCATAGCACTACGGAGGCTATGCAAGCTCACAAGCCATCGCGAAGGACCAATACAGTGCGATAGATGGAAGAATAGCCATTTTTGGAATTATTTATGTAATTTTGTACCGATTTACCACATTTTATGGATATAGGCCACTAGTTTGTTAGAAGTTAGTTAGAAGTGGACCTTGGATGTAAAGGTGCAAGCCTATATATAGAGCTAGAGTTGAAATAGTAGAGATACTTTTTGGTGACATATGCTTTTCGAGAGATACTTTTGATAAGAACAGAGAGAGATAATTCTGGGGAAGAACTCATATTTTTGGTTATCTCTTTGCATCTGTGTCTATTGCGAGCGGGATTTTGGCTTTGTCTGTGTCAATTTGTTTTCAGTCTCCTGCTATGGAGATGTACTGCATATTGTGAATTTATCCTGCAGAAGTAATATGACATGATGGATGTTGCCCTAAAGAGATTTTGTCTCTTATTTTCCTTCCTATTTTTATGATCTGCGATGATAATGATGGATGTTTACGGTTATATGAATGATTGATGACTACTTCGGTGAATAAAGTAATTCGGTCCATTAGCTATCTACTGGTTATACTAGTCAATCTATGATGAATGATGTGATTCTATTTCTAAAGTATCTGTTCATTATGAAGTTAAGTTGTTGATGCCATGCCCTCCTTTCTTACTACCAGAAATTTGGTTCCAACAGCTCTCCCTCGACATCTTGGGTGATATTTGATCAGCTCTGTGGGTGTTGCTGGGAATGATCAAACTTGTTTGGGCTGGTGCTCAAGGAGATCATGGTGGTTGGGCATTGACAGAGTGGGAACCCCTGTCAATGAGGCTTTATTGGTGGGTTGCACCAACAAATGGTTCCATTGTCGAGAGCTTGTTGCAACTGAAGGGAGGATATGTTGTGGCATTCGAAAAAACCAGAGATTGAAGATTGGTTTGACCTAAAGTTGTGAGAGTTTGCTAAAACAAAGAATCGGAACCTGGAGTTGTCGACAACCAAGTGGTTGGAAATATATATCTACAATGGTCCATACAAATGGTTATTTTGTGAATTCTCGGTCATACTGTATGAGTGGCTATCATGGTAGACTTATAAGAAGAATAACCATCAAGGAGGAGAGCCGACATCTTGGACCCCTAGACTGATCCAAAAGCTACAAAAAACCAATATCAAAGCATCGCGAGCTATCGAAGTATGGCTGGATAGTATTCTGGAATTATACATTACTGAATTTGTAGTCGATACCAATAAGGCATACAGCAAAGCAGAAAGAGAGTTATTCAACGGGACACGAGGTAGGTTCTTGCTATCTCTGCAATTATCTATTAAGATGCTTATCTGTGAAAAGGGTATTCTAAAAAGGCACCTTGAGTAGTGGAACTCTGGTGTGTGGAGACCATGGACACTGCGACGAAAGGGGGAAGGTAAATAGAAAGATAAGGGGTAGATGGGTATGAGTTCCAAGGAATTTGTGAGGGTATATGAGGAAACAAGTGGTTGTATGAGGGTAGGAGCAAGGTTTCAACAAGAGAAGAGGCAAAGGATAGGGTAAGGTCCTGTTGCGATCGAGACGTAAGATCACGAAGAGAAACCACATGGGACTAAGAGACCCTACAGTGACGATGAGGATGACTAGACCCAAGATACACCTAGGATAGCAAGAAGCTCGAACCCCAGCAGTAACATGTCCACAGCTCTGTGCACTAGTCCACCAACATGTAGAAAAGCACATTCTATGTCACCTTGTTCAACATGCCAACGGTAGTTAAGGAGTAGAACACTGTTTGTAGGAAGAAGGCCCAGAATGGTGGGCAACAAGATGAAGTTACCTAAATTTCATGGAAAAGGGACTGATGACCTGAAGCAGTATTGGTTTTTATACAAAGCAGTTTTGACTTCCAGACAAAGTGTGGACAATGATATTAAGAGAAGCCAATTGGCAACCACCCTTAGGGGTCGCGTGCTTGACTAGTACATGAGATTCATGCAGGTTCCTTAGGGGACAGCAACGAAAACACTAAATGATATCTGGGAATGACTATTCGAGGAATTTAAGAAACCTAAATATGAGTCCCAATATATCATAGAACTCAAAGAAATCAAGAAGTTTCTGAATGAAACTATTTGGGATTTTGATCAACATTTTAAGACATTGATGGATCAAGTCATCTTCAAAATGAGTGATGTTCAACACAAGGAGTGGTTCATCACTACACTGGTTCCACACATCAGACAACCGCTAATGTAGAAAAATATTGCAACACGAAATGTGGCTCTAGAGATGGCGATGAAGTTGGAAGCTTTACCTATTGGGGAGACTACAGTTGGCATGAACTAGATTCAGGCACAGCTAGTAAATTTAACACTCCACTACAAGATATTAAGAAGGAAAAAGAAGAGCATGATAACCTCTGGTGCACACGCTGTCATATAGGTGTAAACACCAAGGACACTTGCTCGACTTTCAAAATCTATTTTCTCTCAGGAGCACGAAACCCCTTAAGTTGCAATGGTGTGCCATGGTGTCACATATGTCAGATATACTGCATTGACATGAAAATTGTAGCTACATGTAGAAGATGGTTATGAAGGAAGAAAGTTTGTATTGCTCATTTTGTCGCTCCGTAGGGAACGAAGTTAAAGACTACTGAGCTTATGACCTGCTTCAAGAAAGAACATATGATTCATATTTTTTGAAGGGCGAGGATCCCTGTGTAGACCAATAGTTGCAGCCACAGATCATGCAGCCGATAGTGTAGTATACACCACCTTCGTAGATGCATTTTGTTCCATCACAGCTGCAACCACAATTCACACCGAAACCACGGTTTGTAGCACAACCATAGTTTGCACCATGATCGCAGTATAATCAAATGTTAGCTATTTAGATGCAACCGCAGTATGTTCAATAAGCACACTACATTCAGCAGCAACCGAATCCCCCGCAGCAGCTAGCCCAACCACAATATCATCAAAACAGAGGATGCCGAGGAGGATTCCAAGGAGGATTTAGAGGAAGAGGAAGAGGCTTCAGACGAGGAGGAGGACAAGGTCGGGAATCCATCTAGTGTTACACTTAGGGGGTATTTGGCTACTATCATAGGGAGTTTTCCCATGCGTAGTGTACATACTACGTATCAAGTGAGCATAACATTGAAATTTTCCCTCAATTGATTTCAAAGTGGCAGGCTAGGCACATCCCTCGGTTGCAGAACCAGTTCCAAAACCAAAACCAAGTGTAGACCCAACATCCGTTGTAGAATCAGCCTCAGATCCCACCATAGACTCAGAACTAGCCAATGAACCCTCCACTGATTCAAAATCCACCCCTGAATCGAGCACCAAACCTGAATCAAGGACCCACGTTGCGACAATTCTAGCAGAATCTAGAGCCCAAGCTGTCGACGTTACTGTTGTCACTCATGCAGGTGTGACGAACAAAAAAGATGGACCCCATCAACAAGTTCAACTCATAGGGAAGAAAAATATAGCCTTTGATATTGTGATAGGGAAGGAGATGTTCTTTCAAGCCAAGCATGTAATCAGGAGGAATCTGGGTAAGTTACCTATTGTTGAAATTCCATCTGCTTTTAATCCTTCTGTAGAGGCAAGACAATCGCTACAGCATGGTACCTTGGATCAATTCTTTGAGAGATTCTTGTCATTAACTAGAGATCCTAAGGCTCTTGGTGAGATTGAGTAGTTGTTGTGCCAAAGGAATCAGCCTCTAAAGGATTCCGCAGTAAATTCCCTACAGAAGAGAAAGATAGGTAAAGAGATGAGAATGAACATCCAAATAGGGGACTACGAAGTCAATTCTGTTATTCTGGATCTAGGGTCAGATGTGAATATTTTGACTAAGCAAACTTGGAAATTGATGGGAAAGCTAACCTTGGGGTGTTCCCCTATGCAATTGTGCCTAGCAAATCAAGCCAAGGTTCATCCTATTGGTTGTGTCTCAAACCTAGTTGTCGACATCGAAGGTATGAAGACATATGTTGATTTCAACATTATTGAAGTAGTTGATGGTGGAGTCTCTTATCTGGTGCTGCTAGGGATTGGATGGGCCAATGATAGCAAGGCAGTTATCAATTTCAAGAAGCGAGTTATGACATTCAAAAACCAAGATCTCAAAGTCATTGCTCCCATGGATCCTTAGGAAGGACTACGGTGTATTGAACCGATCAAGGATGAGGTTGGTAGAGGCTGGGATCATGCATACAACAACTTTGAGTACTATATCCACCCTATTGTCAATGGTGAACTCGGATGGTGCAGCACTAGCTCTGCATCCTCCAATTCTATTGATGCTTTAGAAAATTGGTGAAATTAGCTTCATGAGGTGTGTTTTAGAAAATGTGGTCTGATCACACAATCTCTCTTCCATGTTCCAAATGAGATCGTTGAGTTTTCGATTTATGAAGGGCTATCAGATTTGACCGAATTCTGCCAAGAACTTGAAGAGAAAGTATTTAAACCACAAAGACTATTGGCACTGGAGGAAGCATTGAAGGCTAACCCAGCATGCTGGTGGGCGGCTCACAAATAGGCAATCCATGGATGGGCACAATGTCGACGATTGATGATGGTGCACTTCAGTGATTCAAAAACCTATCCCGCTGGGCGATATGATGGGCGTAATGACCCCACTAGTCATTTAATGGAGTGTCAGGCTTTGTGGGCATCATGACCTAAGGATAAATGGGTCCATGCTTTTGTTCATACTTTGGATGAAATTCCTAGATCCTGGTATATGGCGGCAGAAATGTGCATAACCATCACTACCTGGGAGGATCTGTCGATTCACTTTGCGCATAATTTTAATTTCTGGGATGCTAACCCTGAGGTCCACAATGCACTCCAACTCATTCACGATGTAGTCTTGAAGGTTGTGCAACCCGCATATCCTGTAGATCCACATGTGTAGTGTCATATGCAATCTCTGAAGACATGCTATAATCTATCTGGTGAACTTGAAGATGTTGATGACATGAGGAATGTCAACATTCCAAAATTAGAAGGCAGTCATAATGTTGCAGCACTGGACATACCAACTGACCCCATGAGTTAGCCACTAAAGATCCCCAAAGTTAACATTGGGACAAAAAAAAACCTGAAGTTTGCGAATATTGGGGACTATTGGGATGATAAGATCTATTTCCTATGTGGTTCTCGGAAATGAAATGGATATTAGCAGATCTAGGGGAGATGAAGATACCATTGAAACTTGATGCGAAACATGTGCGTCAGAGGCCGTATCAACTGAAACACGATACAAAGAATAGGTCAAAGATGAGCTAGAATAGATGTTGGACACTGTCATCATTGAGCTTGTTGAGAAATTGGAATGGATAAGCCATATGGTGGTTTAGGACAAAATGATTAGAGAAGTTTGCATTTGTGTCTACCTAAGGAAGCTGAACGATGCTTGCCTGCATGACCCATTTCTAGCTCCCTTTACATATGCGGTCCTTGAAGGGGTAGGAGGTCAGGAGATGTACTCATTCACGGATGGATTTTTGGGTAATCACCAGATCCGAATTGCAAAGGAAGATTGGCATAAGGCCGCATTAATCACTAAATTGGGTTGTTTTCAATATACAGTCATGTCTTTTGGATTGAAGAAAGCACCAGCGATATTTTCTCGGGTGGTTGTCGCTGCGTTCAAATATTTCATTCAGAAGTTCCTGTAGGTACACATTGATTACTGGAAAGTATATGGTTTGGTTAGTGATCATCTAGAATACCTGTGATTGATGCTGGAAAGGTGTCGACGGCATAAAATTGCATTAAATTCAAAGCAATACATTTTTTCCATGCCATTCGGAATACTATTGGGACACATTGTGTGTAAGCAAGGGCTGTTGGTTGACCCTGCGAAGATTGCACTTATCCTTATTCTACCTCCACCGATGAATGTAAAGATGCTTCGGGCGACGTTAGGACACACGGAGTTACAACCCCAAATTTTCTGAAAAATTTAAAATTTTTAAAATACAGCTAAATAACAAAAGAAGTCAACTAAAATGCTTAATTAGTTGTGTTACGGAAATCATTATCTGATTTACCTGTTGCATTATGTGTATTTTATTGGACAGTTCTTTTCAGTTTACTGACTTGTTTTCTTTTTGCGAACACAAGGTGGGACTGTCATGCAATTCTGGGCTTACTTAGCTTTTGAGCTAACGCAGAAGTTTTCCTTCTCTTACAGATTTACAGGTAAGAGGTTCAGATGCTGCTTATCAAAATTATAAAGTATTCAAAAATAAATTCTTCGCACAATAATTAATTCCGTATAAGAATATACATGCTAGTCAGTTTCCAAAGCTTATCGAGGTAAAGCGTTAAACTGTTCTTCTTTTTACGATGCTACGGAAAGAGATTTGATTCTACTAGTATTGATGATAGTTGTTTTCCTTCTTGAAGGTGTGATTTAATGTGCTTACTAAGTACTAAACTCTTTGATGTTTATACTAGTCATCAAGTATAAAATGCTTTAAAGATTTCTTTACAAGCATGGCAAGTATGGCAGAATTATAAAGTCAATCGGTCTAGTTTATATATGTACAAACTTACTAATTTATGCCATGCTTAAATGGGTTACTGCATAGTGTAAAATGATAAAGAGTTTATGTACCCAGCTTCTACTTTCATTACTTCGAAGCTTAAGGGGTTATAACCTTATTGCATACTATAATCAATTAAGTTATACTATTGTTGGAGGGTTAACTTCCTCTGTACTATAATCGCTTGGAGAATAACATCCAGTTGTGGTTAATAAATATCATTAACAATTTCAAGGTTAACCCTTAAACTAATAGAGGCTTATCATGCTTATATGCAAACCCTGCTAGTTGAATAAAAAATCAATCGAAGGTAAGAGACTAACACTAGTACGGAAATATTTATCATGGAAGGATTATGTAAATTTGTTTTCAAAACATGACAATAGTCTAGCTATGAATGAAGTTAAAAATTGGCTTAATGAAATAAGGCCAAGTTTATAAAACAACCGAGGTCATAGGATATACCTCTCCCTTAACAAGTCTCGGCATATTTTACCATATTGCCTCCTTATCTCCTTTGCATGCATAAAATACTTGGTTAAATAGTAATTTTACTTTTATTTAAGTTACAATTACTTGATTGATAGAATATGTACTTGTGAGTAAGGTTCTCACTAAGGAAATAAAAGTTATTACTTTCTTTTGTATATAATGCCAAACTTTACCATTTTAATAAAATAAACAAGGCCAATGAGGTTAACAATAACAATATGAAAGTTTCCAATAGTTAGTTTCTTGAAACCTCCTTTATGACAACAAGTCATGGTATACCTTCTGTGTCAAGATTATATATGTTGGTTGAGCATATAATTATTGTAAGCAATTTTCTTACTATAGGTAATTGAATTTAATTCTTTTATAACATCGTTACGTGACTTTATTATTGTCAAGCTTGAACTATAGAAGAAAGAACAATTTTATAGCCTAGAGAGGTCATGGAAATGACCACGCCATGATTTTCATAATCTTAAACTTGACTTGAGTTTATATATATATACCATACTTTATAAAGTAAAGGGTCATAACACTTCCCACGGCCTTGATGATTGTTAAGGTGATGAGTTTATAATGATAAATTTTTATGTTCCCATGCAGCGTTTACATGGATCATGGTAAAGTGGAACCTTTGAAAATCATTGAGTAGGAAATGATAATGCTCGTGGAGAGAAGATCTCCAGGACTATATACTCGAACCCTCAGCTCATGAATTATTTATCTGCTAACATGACGTTTTTGTGGCCAAGTACTGCATGGATATAAGGGACTCTCCCTCGAACCCTAATCTTATTATTCCTTCCATATTTTTTGGCCTCCTACCGCTCTGCGATGGTGCTGGTGCACCCTTGTCGCGCCGCTCCTCTGCATGGGTATTCTCCAGCTCGTTATCCTTCTCATAGGCCTGTCCAAGGGAACTTTTAAGAAGTTTCATCCCCAAAGTGTTGCACATGTTAGCAGTTATTCCTTCAGGGTTTCGCTGTCTTACCAGCTCGAACCCGAACCCTTTGACTGTAACCGAACTCCTTCCTCAGTGAAAGTCAAAGTCTTGTTCTTCTGAGTTAAGATTAGTTATTTGCGGTACTGGTAATCATTTTCCCTCCCTGCAGTGTAATGAAGGGTTTCCTCCTCACGCTGGTGGTTGCTTATTGTTTGATGATAGTCACGCCTCATTTAACATTCAGGTAAGAAGGCTGTTAATCCTTCCCTTACTTCGCTGTTTGTTTTAACATATAAATGTTTATTTTGTAACAGGTTGTTAACAATGGTATTTTTTCTTATTAACAGGTTGACTCTCCTCTTTTCTCAGTTTGTGCGAGGCTGCGACAGCAGTACTGAATTCACAGTAAGCCTGGTTTGACCATGGCCGCTTCTCCTTGTTTGGTCCCTTCGAGACAATTGTGGGTGCGTCGTCGAGATCTGCAACCCTTGGGGTTTCGGTTTACCTGTTACTTAGTTTGTTATTGTTTTTGTGGTTGATGAGGCCCTTGCGCTATGCGGGGGTGCTCCAGCCCCGGCCGTGACTGTATATGTTAATTTTGTTTAAAATACTTGAAGAAGCCGTGGGATTTGGGTAATTTTTAGACTCTTTGTTTATCTTTGCTGTGTAATTGATGAGGCCGAGAGATAATTTGGAAAAAGGGCTTGAAACCCTTGATTTCATACTTCTGTTATCATTTTGGTATTTACAGGGTTTTCACCCTAACTTCATACTATAAGTTGTTAATACAGTCTTTTTAAATATCTTGTGTTTACTGTGTAGTACTGAAATTTGTTTATTTTACTTGGGTTATAATTATAATATTTAAGCTCGGCCGTAAGAAAATATTTACAACATCTTTGTAATTATCTTTGATTTATAAAATACCTCTGCAAATTATGAGGTTATTAGTTAGATTGTATAATATTTGGTTAAGCTCGATAGGTCGAGCATTATGTCGCTCTGTGGGATAATTCCTGTACGTTATTGTAATTGATTCTTACTCGTAATATTTTTAAATTTAGTTGTTAGGGTTTCTGTGTGTTACTTTTATATTAATTTATTCTATTTAAAGGAAAAGTAAATATTGTTATATACTTGTTATCCTTGGTATAAAATGACTTATGTTTTACTGAAGTTCTTCTGTATCTAATAGATATAGCCTTCAAGTGCGAAATTTATATCTTATTATTGTTTACTATAATATAATAAGAACATTACTTGTTTAATTAATAATACTATTCTGATAATTACATATATTTATTAACTTGTTCTTTGTTTACTTATAATCCTAGAATCAAATAGTATTCTACTATTATGTTCTTATACTTACTGCACTGAGCAATTTATATAGAAATAATTTATATAGGTACACTATGTATCCTATATTATCTGCTTATACTTAGCTAGATAGAATAGAAAATGAATGAATATACCTACATCACTATCTATAAACAAATTCTGAAATCAAATAAGTCATCTGTAGAAACAAATCAACATTCTAGATAATCTTTCTTTGAATTTTGTTTAATATACAAACAATAGTTAAAATTGGAAAGAAGTAGACTATAAAGCATCTTTAACTTAATATTACACTAGTTAACTATTATACTTCTTCTTTTGAATTCAATTAAGCAATGAGATTACGGAAAGTAACTACTGTATAAAAAATTGTTTTATCTACTCATTCATGCTACTATCAGTAAATAATATAGCTACTTTCTCTGATTCTAATAGACTGACAGTTTCAGTACAGGTTATCACTACTCCTAAAACAAAAGATATTTCTTCTAATAACAACACATGAAAATACTCTATAATTCCATTAATATTCTATTCTGCATTTTCATCATACTATCTTTATTTATAATTTCACCCCTGTGCTGGAGTACGGTCTGGTCACTCCAGATGAGGAAAAACATAGGTGGGGTTTTTGTTTTTCATCAAAATATTATGTTACTAAACAATCTAAAAACAATTTCATTACTAAACCATTTAAATCTTTACATTATAAGCTACAAACATGACATTCAATCATACACAGATATTAAAAACAAAGATTATTAGATGGCAGAACCTGTTCTTGAGCTTGGACGACAATAGCAATGGGAGGTTGTTCCTCCCTACCAACTCCTGGAGAGCGCTCAAACATCGAATCCTCAGGAACCCCGAGCTTGCTCTGGTCTCCATGGCTGGAACTAGGTGCAGCAATAATCAAGTACCAGTCTTCAGACTCAATACAAACCTTGAACTTATCAGTAAGTTCTCTCATCTCGCATGCTATATCAGACCAAGTTACTGCAGATTATCTCTCAAAACGCCTTCCTTACAGTTTTTCCTTTTCCCCAATGAATTCCTTGAAGTGCATTCCTCCTAAATGATTCTTCTCCCGGAAAATATCTGAGCAACCTCAGCTCTATTCATTGGGTACTTTTAAATGAGTGCCTAGGTCTTTTTGGGTTAGTTGTTATTTATTGAGCCACCTGCTCTGATCCCACTTTCTTGGGGGATCATGACCCCAAATGTTGGGAAGTTGCCACCTACAACATAGGAAGTGTTTGAGGATGCTGCCACTTGTCCTTTTCCCTCCACCTAGTTCCTTCCACCAGTTTGACTAGTAACACTCTTATTAACAGCTCTCCCATGCTGTTTCTCCACTTTTTATTTATTAATAATAAAATATTCAGAATTACATTCCATTTCTTTTGACTCTGTTGAGTCATCAGTTCCTACTTGGCATTAAATTTAACATAATGTCTTAGGAAATCAAATTAAAACAATTAACATTATTTTACAAAATTGGGGTATGTGACATACACACCCCCTTAAAATGTAACATCGTCCTCGATGTTACTTATTCTTCATCCTCTGCAGTCTCTTGGAATAGATTCAGGTATGCCTCCCACATCTTACTTTCTAGTTCCCAGGTGGCCTCTTTAGGACTAAGGTGCTTCCATTGCACCTTCACCTGTCCAATGGTGTGGTTCCGTAGAGTAATTTCCCTCCTCCCGAGGATAGAATCCAGTTCCACCATAATTTCTCCTTCTGGTTCCACCTGTACAACATTCCAATCAATCACACGAGTAGCATCATGAACATACTTTTTCAAAACAGAGATATGAAAAACATTATGTACTTTCAAGTTAGGTGGTAATGCTAGCTGGTATACAACCTGACCAATTCTAGATAAAATTTCAAACGGACCACAGTAACGTGGTGCTAACTTTGCACAACTCCCCAGTCTTAGATATATTTTCTTTGGTCTTACCTTTATAAATACATGCTCACCTATCTAGAACTCCTTGGGATTTCTTTTGAAATCTACTTGGCTCTTTTGCTGATCCTGTGCCACCTTCAAATTTTCCTGCACTTGCTTCACAATCTCTTCCATTTCTTTCAACAATTATGGTCCTAACACTAATCTATCTACTGGATTATTCCAAGAGATAGGAGTGTTGCATTTATGTCCATACAAAATTTCAAATGGACTAAACTTAGCTGATGACTGATAATTATTATTGTATGCAAACTATGCTAAATGTAAGTAGTCTTCCCACTTACCTGGCTTGCTTTTGACATACATCCTTAATAAATCCTCCAGCACCTGATTCACTCTTTCAGTCTGTCCATCTATTTGAGGATGGAAGAAGGTGCTGAAATTCAATGTTGTATTTAATCCCTTAAACAAGGACTTCCAGAAATTTCCTGTGAATTTAGGATCCCTGTCTGAAATTATACCTTTTGGTACTCCATGTAACCGAAAAATCTGCTTTAAGAATATGTCAGCTATATTGGCAACCTTGTAAGTAGTTTTAACAGGAATGAAATGTGCTGCCTTACTTAACTTGTCAACCACCACTATAATAGAGTCATTTTGATTCTGATTTATGGGCAGTCTAGTAATAAAATCTAAGGTAATCACTTCCCATTTCCAGCTTGGAATAGGTGAAGGTTGTAGCAAACTAGTTGGATGTTGGTGTTCGGTTTTCACTTGTTGACAGTCCAAACATCTAGAAATGTATTCAGCTACCTCAACTTTCATATTAGGCCAAAAATATTCTTTTCTTAGCATGGTTATAGTCTTTTGGTAACCTAGATGTCCTGAGTAAGGTGTTTTATGGACTTCATCCAGAATTAAAAACTTAACCTTAGGCACATTAAGCACATACAGTTTATCTTTAAATAATAAAAATACATTTTCATTTAAACTATAACCTTTTATTAAGCTTTCTGTAGGTCTTTCCTTAGCTATAATTTGCAATATCTGATAATTTTCATCTTGTTTTACCCCTTCTTTAAACTGTTCATTTAAATCAGAAGCATAAGTGCTGATTGCTACTGTAAAATTTCGTTTTTTGTTTCAGCTTAAAGCATCAGCCACCTTATTTTCCTTACCCTTTATGTGTTGTATTTCAAAATCGTATTCACTCAAGAAGGATAACCACCTTGCTTCTCTAGCATTTAAGTTAGGCTAATCTAGAAGATATTTCAGTCCTTTATTATCAGTCATTAGAATAAATTTCCTGCCTATTAAATGATGTGGCCACATTTTTAAGGCATGTATAACAGCCGCAAGTTCTAGATCATAAGTTGCGTAATTCTTTTCGTTAATTTTTAACTTCCTGAACTCATAGGCAATGACATGCCCGTCTTGAGTTAGAACACCGCCTAAACCATCATTACAAGCATCGGTGCATACTACGAAATCCTTATTAGGATCTGCTATTCTTAGAATAGGTGCACTTGTCTATAAAGTTTTTAATTTCTTAAAACTTTCTTCACACTTTGAGTTCCAATAAAATTTCTTGCCTTTCTTTTGCAAGGAAGTAATCGGATTCGCTATTTTTGAAAATCCTTCAATGAATCTCCGGTAATAACAGATAATTCCCATGAACGACCTCACATTCGTTACATCTTTTGGAACCGGCAAATCTTCGATTGCCCGAATCTTTTCAGGATTGACTGAAATCCCTTCCTTAGTCACTATGTGACCTAAGTACTGGATTTCATCCTTAAAGAAGTCATAGTTGCTAAACTTCGCGAAGAGTTGTTGTTCTCACAATTCTTGTAAGACTATCTTTAGGTGTTCTTTATGTTCTTCTTTTGTTTTAGAGTAAATTAAGATGTCATCGATAAACATGAAAACAAATTTGTCTAAGTATTTATGTATTATATTATTCATTAAGCACATAAAGATAGCTGGGGCATTGGTAAGCCCAAATGGCATTACGACAAACTCGTAGTGTCCATACCTTGTTCTAAAGGCAGTCTTGAAGATATCTTCATCCTTAATTCTTACCTGATGTTATCCTGACCTCAATTCTATCTTTGAGAACACCGTGGATCCACGTAGTTGATCAAACAGATCATCTATGCGAGGCAACGGATATCTGTTTTTAATAGTCATCTTGTTTAGCTGACGGTAGTCTATGCATAATCGCATAGTTCTGTCTTTTTTTTTTAACAAAGATAACCAATTCTCCCCAAGGAGACACACTAGGTCGAATGTACTTCTTATCTCTTAACTCTTTTAGTTGCAACTTTAACTCGTTAAGTTCTAAGATGTTCATTCTATACGGAGCTTTTGAGCTAGGTACCGCACCTGGTACCAGCTCAATAGTGAAATCCAATTCCCTCCTTGGAGGTAATCCTAGAATTTCTTCTGGGAATACATCAGTATATTCTTTTAAAATAGGAATATCTTCTATTTTTAACTTATCTGTTTCAGATTTACTTGCCTCATCTATAATAATTACAGCATAGGCTTTACATCCTTTTCTAACAGCTCTTTTAAGTTGTAAAGCAGGAATCTGTCTGATTATAGTCTTTCTAGGAATATCCTTAACCTTTACTGGTTGTTCATCACTATTTAGACACATGAAAGTTTTATCGTAACAATTTAAAACTACCTTATGCTGCTCTAACCAATCCATGCCAATCAGTAAATCATATGAGCCAAGTGGCAAAACATTAAGCTTAACTGTAGTTTTAAATTCATCCATAAGTAAAGCATATTCTTTCACAAAACAGGTTACTTTTCTTTTTGCCCCAGTGGCTAATTGAACTAACCAGAAATTATCAAACTTATCGACATACAACTTACATTTTTCCACTATATGAGGTGCAATGTAACTAAGACTAGCTCTTGGATCGATTAAAATGGTTACAAGGGTTTGGTTAATCATACCTTCCACTTCCACCATGGAAGGATGATAGTCAGCTTGGCGGTTCTCCAAAGCCGCATTTATCCTGGGCATAGTCCTCGCTAGTTCTCCTACGGTCATTTCCTCTTGCACAGTATGAATATTGCTGACTAACTTTTTTCAGTTTGGGCAGACTGAGGCATAGCGTGGGCCATTACATTCCCAGCACTTAATAGGCTCCTTACATTCAAAACTTTTGGTAAAATTCCCATGGTTATTTGCAACTTCCTTGCCCTTAAAATTATTTGAATTATTGGAAGTACCATTTCTATTTCTTTGGAAATTCTTATTGTTAGAATAATTTTTATTCTTATTATTCTTGAAATTCCTCTGGGGTACAAATTCCTTCTTCTTAAACTCAGAATGATTGTTATTTTTCTTAGCCTTCCAGTTGGCTAAGCCTTCTTTCATCTTATTCTGCTCAAAACAAAAATTTTCCTTCCTCATGGCTTCCTTTAGAGTCTTCGGGTTATCATACTCAATTCTGTCCTTAATATGATACGGTAGACAGCTGAGAAATCGCTGCACTTTAGGTTTCTCGTCTACTAGGTAAGGTACATACCTAAGCAAGCTTAAGAATTTACTGTTCAAATCCTTCATAGTCATTGAACCTAACTTCAATTCGTAAAATTCTTTAGCTCTTTCTTCGTAATATTGTTCGGACAAAAATTTCTTCTTGAAGTACCTTTTAAAGGTACTCCAATTAACTTCTTTTTCACTAATACCCTTGACTCTCTTTAGATCTTGCCACCATATGTCTACTTTTCTGGAGAGATTATAGATTGCCATTCTTTCCTTCAGCTGATTTGAATAATTGTATATATGAAAATACTTCCTCATCCCGGATAACCAGGACTCTACTTCTTCCCCTTTTTCGGTCTCTCCATTAAAAGTTGGGGGATTTATCTTTTTAAAATCCCCTAAAATTTCCTCATATGGTATGTATTTCTTCTTTCTGTCATACAACCCAACCTCACTACTGTCACTAGTAGTATGGTAACTTTTTCATTCACCGAACCCTTCAGATGATGAACTGCTTTCAATTTTCACCAGCTTCATCTTTTTAGATCTTCTTTGATGACTAACATCCTCAAATTCTGATTTTCTGCTCCTTCCATCAGTTTGGAACTTTCCCATTAAAATTTGGTTCAACTCTTCCTGAGCCTTCAAAATCCTCTCATTCTCCTTCTTGACTGATTCCATTTCAGTCTTCAAATATTTTATAGTTTGCAACAGCTTTGAGGAGTGGGCAGTCACCTCTTCTAACATAGGTTCTCTGGGCAATTGTCTTGTTTCTGTATCTGGAGACTCCTCCTGAGCATACTCTCCTAGCTTCTCCATACCTGTTCTTTTAAATTTCAGAAAAAGAATTTTTCTATTCTTTACATAAAACATAATATATGTTAGTGTATTATTTTACTTTACTGTTTTATGGAAACTAGTTGGGCTGCATCAAGGCCTAGTGTTTGAACCTTATGCTCTGATACCACATGTTACAACCCCAAATTTTCCGAAAAATTTAAATTTTTTAAAATACAGCTAAATAACAAAAGCAGTCAACTAAAATGCTTAATTAGTTGTGTGTTACAAAAATCATTATCTGATTTACCTGTTGCATTATGTGTATTTTATTGGACAGTTCTTTTTAGTTTACTGACTTGTTTTCTTTTTGCGGCCACAAGGTGGGACTGTCATGCAATTCTGGGCTTACTTAACTTTTGAGCTAACGCATAAGTTTTCCTTCTCTTACAGATTTATAGGTGAGAGGTTCGGATGCTTCTTATCAAAATTCTAAAGTATTCAAAAATAAATTCTTCGCACAATAATTAATTCCGTAGAAGAATATACACACTAGTCAGTTTCCAAAGCTTATCGAGGTAAAGCGTTAAACTGTTCTTCTTTTTAACATGTTACGGAAAGAGATTTGATTCTACTAGTATTGACGACAGTTGTTTTCCTTCTTGAAGGTGTGATTTAATGTGCTTACTAAGTACTAAAATCTTTGATGTTTATACTAGTCATCAAGTATAAAATGCTTTAAATATTTCTTTACAAGCATAGCAAGTATGGCAGAATTATAAAGTCAATCGGTCTAGTTTATATATGTACAAACTTACTAATTTACGCCATGCTTAAATGGGCTACTGCACAGTGTAAAATGATAAAGATTTTATGTACCCAACTCCTACTTTCATTACTTCGAAGCTTAAGGGGTTATAACCTTATTGCATACTATAATCAATTAATTTATTCTAGTGTTGGAGGGTTAACTTCCTCTGTATTATAATCGCTTGGAGAATAACATCCAGTTGTGGTTAATAAATATCATTAACAATTTCAAGGTTAACCCTTAAACTAATAGAGGCTTATCATGCTTATATGCAAACCCTGCTAGTTGAATAATAAATCAATCGAAGGTAAGAGACTAACACTAGTATGGAAATATTTATCATGGAAGGATTATGTAAATTTCTTTTCAAAACATGGCAATAGTCTAGCTTTGAATAAAGTTAAAATTTGGCTTAATGAAATAAGGCCAATTTTATAAAACAACCGAGGTCGTAGGATAGACCTCTCCCTTAACAAGTCTTGGCATCTTTTACCATATTGCCTCCTTATCTCCTTTGCATGCATAAAATACTTGGTTAAATAGTAATTTTACTTTTATTTAAGTTACAATTACTTGATTGATAGAATATGTACTTGTGAGTAAGGTTCTCACTAAGGAAATAAATGTTATTACTTTCTTTTGTATATAATGCCAAACTTTACCATTTTAATAAAATAAACAAGGCCAATGAGGTTAACAATAACAATATGAAAGTTGCCAATAGTTAGTTTCTTGAAACCTCCTTTATGACAACAAGTGGTATACCTTCTGGGTCAAGATTATATATGTTGGTTGAGCATATAATTATTGTAAGCAATGTTCTTACTATAGGTAATTGAATTTAATTCTTTTATAACATCATTACATGACTTTATTATTGTCAAGCTTGAACTGTAGAAGAAAGAACAATTTCATAGCCTAGAGAGGTCATGGAAATGACCACGCCATGATTTTCATATCTTAAACTTGACTTGAGTTTATATATATATAACATACTTTATAAAGTAAAGGGTCGTAACCCTTCCCATGACCTTGATGATTGTTAAGGTGATGAGTTTATAATGATAAAGTTTTATGTTCCCATGCAGCATTTACATGGATCATGGTAAAGTGGAACCTTCGAAAATCATTGAGTAGGAAATGATAATGCTCGTGGAGAGAAGATCTCCGGGACTATATACTCGAACCCTCAGCTCACAAATTATTTATCTACTAATGTGGCATTGTTGTGGCAAAGTGCTGCATGGATATAAGGGACTCTCCCTTGAACCCTAATCTTATTATTCCTTCCATATTTTTTGACCTCCTACCGCTCTGCGATGGTGCTGGTGCACCCTTGTCGCACCGCTCCTCTGTAGGGGTATTCTCCAGCTCGTTATCCTTATCATAGGCCTATCTAAGGGCACTTTTAAAAAGTTTCCCCCCCAAAGTGTTGCACATGTTAGCAGTTCTTCCTTCAGGGTTTTGCTGTCTTACCAACTCGAACCCGAACCCTTTGACTGTCACCGAACTCCTTCCTGAGTGAAAGTCAAAGTCTCATTCTTCTGAGTTGAGATTGGTTATTTGCGTCATTGGTAATCCTTTTCCCTTCTTGCAGTGTAATGAAGGGTTTCCTCCTCGCGCTGGTGGTTGCTTATTGTTCGATGATAGTCGCACCTCATTTAACATTCAGGTAAGAAGGATGTTAATCCTTCCCTTACTTCGCTCTTTGTTTTAACATATAAATGTTTATTTTGTAACAGGTTGTTAACAATGCTCCTTTTTCTCGTTGACAGGTCGGCTCTCCTCTCTACTCAGTTTGTGCGAGGCTGTGATAGCAGTACTGAATTCACGGTAAGCCTGGTTTGACCATGGGCGCTTCTCCTTGTTTGGTCCCTTCGGGGCAATTGTGGGTGCGTTGTCGAGATCTGCAACCCTTGGGGTTTCGGTTTACCTGTTACCTAGTTTGTTATTATTTTTGCGGTTGATGAGGCCCTTGCGCTGTGCGGGGGTGCTCCGACCCCGGCCGTGACTGTATATGTTAATTTTGTTTAAAATACTTGAAGAAGCCGTGGGCTTTGGGTAGTTTTTAGACTCTTTGTTTATCTTTGCTGTGTAATTGATGAGGCCGAGAGATAATTTGGAAAACAGGCTTAAAACCCTAGATTTCATACTTCTGTTATCATTTTGGTATTTACAGGGTTTTCACCCTAACTTCATAATATAAGTTGTTAATACAGTCTTTTTAAATATCTTGTGTTTACTGTATAGTACTGAAATTTGTTTATTTTACTTGGGTTATAATTATAATATTTAAGCTCGGCCGTAAGAAAATATTTATAGCATATTTGTAATTATCTTTGATTTATAAAATACCTCTGCAAATTATGAGGTTATTAGTTAGGTTGTATAATATTTGGTTAAGCTCGATAGGTCGAGCATTTTGTCGCTCTGTGGGATAATTCCTGTACGTTATTGTACTTGATTCTTACCCGTAATATTTTTAAATTTAGTTGTTAGGGTTTATGTGTGTTACTTTTATATTAATTTATTCTATTTAAAGGAAAAGTAAATATTGTTATATACTTGTTATCCTTGGTATAAAATGACTTATGTTTTACTGAAGTTCTTATGTATCTAATAGATACAGCCTTTGAGTGCGAAATTTATATCTTATTACTGTTTACTATAATATAATAAGAACATTACTTGTTTACTTAATAATACTATTACGATAATTACATATATTTATTAACTTGTTCTTTGTTTACTTATAATCCTAGAATAAAATAGTATTCTACTATTGTGTTCTTATACTTACTGCACTGAGAAATTTATATAGGAATAATTTATATAGGTACACTATGTATCCTATATTATCTGCTTATACTTAGCTAGATAGAACAGAAAATGAATGAATATACTTACATCACTATCTATAAACAAATTCTAAAATCAAATAAGTCATCTATAGAAACAAATCAACTTTCTAGCTAATCTTTCTTTCAATTTTGTTTAATATACAAATAGTAGTTAAAACTGGAAAGAAGTAGACTGTAAAGCATCTTTAACTTAATCTTACTCTAGTTAACTATTATACTTCTTCTTTTGAATTCAATTAAGCAATGAGATTACGGAAAGTAACTACTGTATAAAAAATTGTTTTATCTACTCATTCATGCTACTGTCAGTGAATAATATAGCTACTTTCTCTAATTCTAATAGACTGACAGTTTCAGTACAGGTTATCACTACTCCTAAAACAAAAGATATTTCTTCTAATAACAACACATGAAAATACCCTATAATTCCATTAACATTCTATTCTGCATTTTCATCATACTATCTTTATTTATAATTTCACCCCTGTGCTGGAGTATGGTTTGGTCACTCCAGATGCGGAAAAACACAGGTGGGGTTTTTGTTTTTCATCAAAATATTCTGTTACTAAACAATCTAAAAAAAAATTCATTACTAAACCATTTAAATATTTACATTATAAGCTACAAACATGACATTCAATCATACACATATATTAAAAACAAATATTATTAGATCGCAGAACCTGTTCTTGAGCTTGGACGACAACAACAATGGGAGGTTGTTCCTCCCTACCAACTCCTGGAGAGCGCTCAAACAGTGACTCCTCAGGACCCCCAAGGTTTCTCTGGTCTCCCTGGCTGGAACTAGGTGCAGCAATAATCAAGTACCAGTCTTCAGACTCAATACAAACCCTGAACTTATCAGTAATTTCTCTCAACTAGCATGTTGTATCAAACCAAGTTACTGCAGATTATCTCTCAAAACACCTTCCTTATAGTTTTCCCTTTTCCCCAATGAATTCCTTGAAGTGCATTCCTCCTGAATGATTCTTCTCTTGGAAAATATCTGAGCAACCTTAGCTCTATTCATTGGGTACTTTTAAAATATTGCCTAGGTCTTTTTGGATTAGTTGTCATTTATTGAGCCACCTACTCTGATCCCACTTTCTTGGGGGATCATGACCCCAAATGTAGGGAAGTTTCCACCTGCAACATAGGAAGTGTTTGAGGATGCTGCTACTTGTCTTTTTCCCTCCACCTAGTTCTTTCCACCAGTTTGACCAGTAACACTCTTATTAACAGCTCTCCCATGCTGTTGTCTCCACTTTTTATTTATTAATAATAAAATATTCAAAATTACATTCCATTTCTTTTGACTCTGCTAAGTCATCAGTTCCTATTTAACATTAAATTTAACATAATGTCTTAGGAAATCAAATTAAAAAAATTAACAATATTTTACAAAATTGGGGTATGTGACACACGGGGTACTATCGCAAGTTCATCAAAGGATACGCTGTTATTATGGCCCCCATGGATAAGCTGCTAAAGAAGGATGATGCATTTGAGTGGAATCTCGAGTGTCAGGCAGGTTTCAACACACTAAAGGCCAAGATGGCCTAGGAGCCCATCCTAGTATTCCCTGATTGGAATAAGGAATAACATGTCCATGTCGATGCATCTTCTATTGCACTAGGGGTACTACTTGCACAGCCAGGTGAAGGTGACTTGGATCATCCAATTGCATTTTCCAGTAGGAAGTTGTCTTTCGCAAAAAAAAATTATACAACCACCGATAGGGAGGGCTTAGACATGGTTTATGCATTGCAAAAGTTTCGACACTATTTGTTGGGTAGTCACTTCAAAATGTTCACATACCATTCTGCTTTGCAATACCTAGTCAATAAGCCTGTGTTAGCGGGGAAGATCTGTCGATGGCTGCTACTTTTCTAGGAATTTTACTTTGAGATAATTGCGAATATAGGACGGTTGAATATTGGCCCTAGTCATATGTCTCCAATTGAGATAGGAGAAGAGCCCACTAATATTGACGATGGATTTCCCGATACGTAGCAGTTTTGGGTAGAGATCACGGATGACCACTATGCTCCAAACATTCAGCTATTGGAAACCGTAGTTGCTCCAGAGAACCTGTCAACCAATTAGAAGAAGTAGTTGGTGGTGAAAGCTTCAGATTTCCAGGTGATTGCGGGGAAATTAGATAAGCTTAGACTAGATGAAATATTTCAACAGTGCATCTTACCACATGAGCCAGGACCTATTCTAGCAGAAGCACATGCAGGAATTGCGGGAGGCCACTATGGTGACAGGGCTATTGCGCGTAAACTATTGCACGATGGGTTATGGTGGCCTACCTTACATAATGATGCGGTGGATTATGCATGAATTCATGATGTCTATTAGTGTGTCAGCAAGCCATCACAGTGGGATGAGATGTCGTTGGTGCCCTAGGTAACTCTACATCCTCTTGATAAATGGGTCTTGTAATTTGTGGGTCCAATTACTCCACTAGGAAAGAGGACTGGTGCGCAGTACACCATTACAACAATTGATTATCTGACAAGGTGGGCGAAGGCCGCACCAGTTGTGGATTGGATTTTTGCGACAATCGCCAAGTTCATATTCGATAATATTGTGACAAGGTTTGGATGCCCCAGGATATTGATGAGTGACCAAGGAAGTCACTTTATCAATCGAACTGTGAAAGCACTAACAGAGGATTTGCAGGTGAAGCATCGAAAAAGCACACCCTACCACCCGCAAGCAAATGGAACTATCGAGGCCTTCAACAAAATATTGGAAACTGCACTTAAAAAGGTATGCAATACTAATCACGATGATTGGGATTTGAAAATTCCAGCGGAACTATGGGCATATCGCACCACTTGTAAAAGATTGATAGGAAAGACACTGTTCAAATTCGTATATGGGAAAGAAGCAGTCATGTCGAGGGAATACATTGTTTGTAGTCTCTGGATTGCTGTTGCGATAGGTATGGATGATGCAGAAGCATTAGAAGAGCACACCACATAGTTGGTCTTACTAGACGAGGACCGATTTGTCGTTGGTTTCCACCACCATGTTGAAAAGGATTGACAAAAGGCATGGCATGATCGCCACATCAAGAACAAGAAATTTACACAGGGAGATTATATGCTTTTATATGGCAGTAAGTTCATGAAGCATCTAGGTAAGTTACAGATGCATTGGTTAGGTCCATATCTCATTCATTCAATTACTTCTGGAGGTGTAATTCAATTATAGCAATTAGATGGGATGGTGCTACCCAAACTTGTGAATGGAAGTTGCTTGAAGCCCTATAGAATGGGGCCTAAGCTCCACAATCCTTGAGACACTACGCAAGAAAAAAAAATGGGTAGATTGCAGTGACGCATGCAAAGAGGGAGATGTTGCGGATGGATAGCACTTAGTATTGTTAAGAGGGAGACCATCGATGACATCCACAAAACTGTGAGGTGGTCAAATCAATAATAAATATAGATAGTTAATACAGTTAGCTAGAGGAACTTGATGAAGAGATGTGCATTTAGGACTGATACGACCTTTAGTAAGATGGGATCAATGACAGATTTAGGGTTATTAATGTTAGATTGAGTCATGATGGATACAGGATATTTGGAAATGATGAGTCGGATCAGGCACGCACTTATAAGAACACACAAGATGCAAGCACAAGGTATTGTTCAGTTGAGTGAGTGAAGTGTTGAGCTTAGTGCAGAATTTGAATTGAGTGGGATAGGAAAGGAGTGAAATTTCGGTTGCATTGTGAAGATTGCAGAGTGGGACATGTTGCGCACTCCTGACACAATTGAGATTTAGAGCAAGCAGGAATCCTCCATATGACCCACATGGGTTGAAGAAGAAGTCATGAGCATTCCAATTGGATCCCAGTTCCACACCGCTACAGAAGAGATACACATGCACGACTACTAGGGCACAAGGGGAAGAACCAGCACCGACCAGACCATCAAGCTCAGAAGTCGTTTGGATATGTTGCTCCAATGCGGCCAGGGGTGAAGCCGAGGAAGCTAATCAAGAATCAGAGGTATCCACCGAAGTTTCCACCACAGCTAGAAGGGATGACTTGCTCAGGGGACATCATAACCGCGTTGTCCAAGATGAAGTACAAAGACCATGATTTGTTGGAGCGATTCAAATTGCAGCATGATGGACGGGCATATTGCATTGACAATATTTCTAAGTGATCAGTGCATATTGGGGCACGTATTTTGGCCAGCAAGATCATCCAAAAGAATCAACCTATCCAATGCAATTCGAGTGTGGTTGCATGTGCGCAAAAATGTGCCGAAGGGGTGCAAATGAATTGGTCATTGTTTTTGTTGAACTAGTTGTTAGAATATGTTGTTGCTAATCAGGCTAGGGAAAGAATTTTTTCGTACAGCTGGTTGTTAATTCTTATTGCTTTAGTTGCATGGACGGAGCTGGAGGACTACCAGCCAATGTCAGTTGCTACGGAAAGGGTGTGCAAAGCCGTACACTATAAAAAATTATGGTGGGTCATGGAACGTAGTTTCCAATAGGATTGTGTGATCCATTTTTGGGTCTATTGGGAGGCGCTATAGCCTGCAACCATTAAGGTTCCCCATTTATCCACTGCCACCACATCCCAATATCAGAGGATCATTCAATTTTCCATCAAGATGCATTTCATTTACATCTAGGCGCACAAGGATCCTGGTAAACAATGGATTCCTATTTCCTACAAAATCACTGATGAAGAATTGGAAGTCGTTGTTCAATATTGGCCAACTGACTGGCACGAATCTGTGAGCACAGAGGAGATCTCTGCAAGACCACCAGCAGATGCCCCTGATGAGTCAGTCCAACTAGGGGAAGACCTCCATGACTCCGATCATGAGTCATTGACGGACTCTGATCCACAAGCTCAGTGCATGTTGGAGGAGCTACACACTAAGATACACATGGACTTTGACACCGGCAATAGCTCCCACTCGGTGATGGAGAACCACCTGCAATGGTTCATCAAGGCTCTCACTGATGCGTCTGATGCTGCGGTGCAAGCTATACACGTGTCCATTCAAGAAGGGTTCGTCGTAGTAAGTATTAAGCTAGATTCTATTTTTTATCTTGTTTCAAAAGTGACACCAGAGAAGGCTATGCTGCAGTATTTCCCAGCAATTAGCACTGAGCTGCGGGCCATGAATGTTCAAGTTACCTCAACTACAATCGATGTGGGAAATGCAAAAGTAAACTTGCTACTACATCCATTGGCGAGCATTGTCATCAATCTCAACATGTTATCTACCCAGGTTTTAGTGTAGCTACAGTAGGGTGCAGGCCAAGATTTTCCTGACAGGTAGAAGGAGCTTAGTGATGGGTACGTATAGTCACAAGCCACTAAAAATAAGTTTTAGGAGGAAGCTGAAGAGCTGCAGAAGATTTAAGAGCAATTGGATGAAGAAAACGTGTGGGAGATTGCCGCATTCAAGCAAACATAGGCAGAGCTAGAGCAAAAAGCCACCGATGAGATCACAGAGTTAAAGAAGGTGCAAGACCACCTTATTGTCGAGAAAGAGCAGCTCTGTGCTAGTTACGACGAGGTTGAGCAAGTGGTTGATGAGGCTTTCCAACACATATATGAGATCATGGTCAAACTCACTGCTGTCACCAAAGCTAAGCTACTTGGGGAGGTGCTTGCCCAGCTCC
Organism: Pseudotsuga menziesii; assembly: GCA_001517045.1. Taxonomy (NCBI): domain Eukaryota; kingdom Viridiplantae; phylum Streptophyta; class Pinopsida; order Pinales; family Pinaceae; genus Pseudotsuga; species Pseudotsuga menziesii. The sequence continues at coordinate 120,337 of LPNX010624670.1, forward strand.
AGTTAACTAAAAATCTACTGAATTCTCTAGTTTACCCTAACATACCACCAAAATAGATTACCGAATGGAAGAATATGATTGAGGAGTTCACAACCCGGTTTGAAGCTATGGAGCAGGAGGTGAAGATGATTGCAGATGCGATGACACAGTTATGATAGAGTGTCGTTTAGGATGACCAACTGGAACAGTTGGCCAAGCAAGCACGGGAAGCTGAAACTAAGTTGACAATGTTGAAGACGTCGTTGCGCATAATGCCTCTCATGGTCCAGATTACGCCTACTGAAGAGTTGAAATACCTACAGTAACGAGCCGCTCAAGCCCTGCAATGTTAGCACAAGCACAACACCCAACTTAACGAATTTTGAGACATTGGCGAGAAATTAGCCTTGAAAGCAGTCGCTGCGCTACAGGCAGTACAAGAAGGTAGGAATATGGTGGATGGAAAAGCTGGGGAGGAGCACCCATTGAAGCAGGAAATGTTGAATTGTCGGGATACAGTTGAACGTGTTCAACTCTAGGTTCGAGAGATCTCACAATAGTTTGAGGACTTTAAGACCAAGACAACGGAGTACACCCTGTCGACCTTATGTGGCTCGAGGACAAGCCACAATACTATGTTGGGATTCTGTTGGAAGTGGTATTGGATAAGTGAGTTGCGCATCACTGTGGAGGCTGTGCAAGCTCACAGGCCATCCCGAAGGACCACAACAGCGTGATATATGGAAGAATAACCATTTTTGGAATTATTTATGTAATTTTGTACTGATTAACAACATTTTGTGGATATAGGTCACTAGTTTGTTAGAAGTTAGTTAGAAGTGGACCTTGGATGTAAGGGCGCGAGACTATATATAGAGCTAGAGTTGCAATAATAGAGACACTTTTTGGTGACATATGTTTTTGGAGAGATACTTTTGATAAGAACAAAGAGAGAGAATTCTGGGGAAGAACTCGTATTTTTTGCTAAATCGTTGCATCTATGTCTATTGCAAGCGGGTTTTTGGCTCTGTCTATGTCAATCTATTTCCAGTGTCCTATTGTGGAGACGTACTATATATTGTGAATTTATCCTATGGATGTAATATGACATGATGGATGTTTCCCTAAAGTGCTTTTGTCTCTTATTTTCATTCCCGTTTTTATGATCTGCTATGATAATGATGGATGTTTACAGTTATATGAATGATTGATTACTGTTGCAATGAATAAAGTAATGCAATCCATTAGATATCTACTGGTTATACTAGTCAATATTTGATGAATGATGCGATTCTATTTTTGAAGTATCTGTTGATTATGAAGTTAAGTTGTTGATGACATACCCTCCTTTCTTACTGCCAGAAACTTGGTTCTGACAACTCTCCCTCGACATCTTGGGTGGGACTTCATCTGCTCTGCAGGTGTTTTTGGGCAGGGTCAAACTTGTCTAGGCCGGTGCTTAGGGAGATCGTGTTGGTTGGGCATCGATAGAGTGGGAACCCCTGTAGACGAGGCTTTGTTGGTGGGTTGCACCAACATGAAGTGGTCCAGGTTCGTAGTTCAAAAAACCCTTTAGATTTGAACAATTTTGGCTGGGACACCTAGACTTAAAAAATATGGTCTAGCAGTGGTGAGAATATATAAGTGAGGATGAAGGCCAAAGCATATACATGTTTCAACATAAATTAAAGAGTTTAAAAGAAATAATAAATAAATATAAAAGGGAGGATTTCAGAAACATATTCGTCGAAAAAAAAATCCTTGAAAATAGGATGGAGGATATACAGTTTCATAGGGATGACTTTAGGATTTACCACTGAAATTCAGGTAGAAGAGGCTAGCTTATGCACAAAGTTATAGGAGATAGAACAACATGAGGAAATCCTTTGGTGCTAGAAATCGAGAATTAGATGGCTCAAATATTGGGAAAGAAACACAAAGTTCTTTCAACGATTAGTCATCCAAGACAAATCGCATAAAAAAATTATCTTGATTAAAAATTCCAGTGGTGAAAGGGTTTAAACGAGGGAGGAGATTAAGGCATTTTTGAGTCATCATTTCCAAGATATAATGACTATGCCAAGGATGTAAAAAAGCATAGACATCAAACAAATTACCTAGTGCATCCCTTCTCTAGTTTCTTGGGATTAGAATGACATGTTGATGAAGTTGATCACTCTCCTCTAAGTGGAAGAGGTTGTCCTTCATATGGAAGAGAGTAAAGGCGTACGCCCAGATGAATTCACTGTGAATTTATTCCACCATTTTTGGAATATAATCAAGTAGGATTATTGGCAGATGGTGACTAAATATAGGGATTCAAGGAAGATTCTTCCATCCTTCAACACTACTTTCCTCACCCTCATCCCAAAAAGTGAAGGGATAGGCTCACTTGATAAATTTAGACCCATAAGACTATGCAATGTCATTTATAATATCGTAACAAAGGTTATTATGAACAGACTCAAACCCATCTTACCTTCCCTAATCTCACTAGAGAAATCAGGGTTTGTCGAAGGTCGTAAGAAAATGGACGGTATTGTCTTGATTCATGAAGTACTCCACTCAATTGGAATTAAGAAAATACCTAGAATAATGGTGAAGCTTGACAATGCAAAATCCGACGACAAACTCAACTAGAAATTTATGAAAGAAATGCTTAAATCCTTTGGATTTAAGGACAAACGGATTGAATGGGTAACATCCTTCTTCTCCATTCTTGTTAATGGTGTCATGTCAGGTCTAATAAAACCAACAGGGGGAAAAAGATAGGGAGATCCATTATCACCCTTCCTATTCATCATTATGGCTGAAGGTTTGGGAATATCAATCAAGGCAATGCAGAATAACCATGACTTACGAGGGATTCTTGTTCACCCAAGGGAGGACAGACAAACACACCAACACTTCATTGATGGTACTATGTTGATGGGCCATCCCTCTATCCAAGAATCTAGGAATCTCAAATCTTTCGTAATAAATTTTGATAAAACATAAGGACTGGAGGATAACAAAAAAATATCTCAAGTTTTCTTCTTTAATACCCCTAGGATCACTAGATGTAATATTTGCTAAATTTTGGGCTTTTAAGAGAGCTCCCTTCCATCCAAATATCTTGGTGCTCCACTTGGTAAGGAAGGGATCCTAGACGGAATTGCTAGAATGAATGAAGAAACATCTAACAAATTGTACCATGAGGTTTCTCAATTTTGCGAGCGAATTGGTCCTGGTGAAAACAATTCTCCAGGAAATGTCAGTTTATTTATTTACTACCCTTGTAGCCCCGAAGGCGATCTTGAGAGGCATAAGGAATATGCAGCAAAATTTTTATGGAGTGGGCCAAATGAACAACAAAAAATGGGCTTTGGTGAGATGGGAAATGCTATGTTCCCCTAAGAAGTAGGGAGGTCATAATCTCCATGACCCAGAAAAGGAGAACTACATTAGTGGGGCTAATATTTGGTGGAGATGGGTTACCCACAACCAGGAACCCTGGGAAAAGGTGTGACATAAAAAATACACTGCGGAGTGGGAGAAGGAAAACCTTATCTGCTATTCAGAATAAATCCCAAGGTCTCACATCTGGAAAACATCCAAGCAGGGAAGGAGACCGGTCCAGGACAATAGCTTATGGGAAGTCAGAAATGGGAAAAACGATCAAGCTTGGGAGGATTTGTGGCAGCAAATGACACCATTGGGACGAGATGTGGAGATACCACTCCTCATAAGGGAATGTAATAATGAAGGAATCATAATGGTCAAGGATATGTGTCTGAACTAGTATGATGAACAAGATTTTAGGGTATGGGATAGCAGGGAGTGCTAGGAAATACATGGTCCACGAGAGGAATTGGAATGAAGTGAGGAATCTTTAAACAATAGAAGAAGCCGAGTTCACAAAGGGGAGGACAAGTTTCATTCACTATCAAGGAAGCCTATGAATTATCGATGGGATATGTTAACCATCGTGTAGATCAGAAATGGAAGAATCTATGGAAGATAAAACTATGGCCTAAAATTTCTATTTTTAGTTGGGTTGTTATGAAAAATCGCATACTTACCGGAGAAAAACTCAAAAAGAGATAGATGTAGGGGCCTTACAAGTTTTGATTATGTGAGGAGGTTGAGGAAACAATGAACCACCTCATGGATGAGTGCTCATTCACTACTAGTTTATGGGACTGAGGGGACATGAATTTCAGAAGATTCGATAGACTCAGACAATACCCATACCAGACTCTTTGAGTGGTCAAATTACCCTTTCCAAAACCCAGTCATTAACCGTATATGGAATATTTTTTCACATTTCGTTCTCTGGGATATTTGGAGGGAACGTAATTCCAATATTTTCCAAGAAAAGGCGAAGAATGAAGAAGGGGTATGGAGTACCACAAAGAGTAAGATTATAGAAGTAGTGAGAATGAAAGCCTAGAACAATTCTGACTGGGAAGAAACAGAATCAGAGTGTACCATTGTGAAGGCCCGAGGAATCTATCAACATTTGCAATGTTTTGGCAGAATTAGTAGAAAAACCAAAACTATTGCAAGAGAATATACCTAGACCCCTCCCCCCTTTGGGGTTTTCAAAATCAATTGCAGTAGAGCCTCGAAAGGAAATCCAGGCCCTATGGGATATGGGTGCATCGTCAGAGACCAAATGGGTAAAATGTAAAGTTTCAAGTTCAGATTCATAGGAAAAGAGACCAACAATGCGATAAAAGTTGAAGGCATTTTGTAGGGTACCCAAATGGATAACAGGTATAGTTGGACCCCACTAATTGTGGAATGGGATTCCCAAGTGGTAATACATATAAATAAAAATATCATCCATGGCATCCCAATCACAAAGGTTGAAAAATCATGGAGACTTGAAGGATGATTGGAGCAGCTGGCATAAACCTTCAACCCCAGGATGGACATCACCTTTAACCACATTAGAAGGAATTGTAATAAGGTGGGATACAGGTTGGAAAACCTCAAGAGCGAAACCCAAAGAAAAATTAAAGAAAAGGACTGGTTGGAGGTGACAAACATGATATCCCGAGACAAGTATATCGACGTCATGAATCAAGACATGACGAGAATTCATGGAAAGGAGGGGGAAGGACAATGGGAGGGCCTAGAACCTTCCACGTAATGGGCGTTTTTCTCAGGAAACTAGCTGCGATTTTATGTGAAGAGAAATCTTGCATAAATTCATGTATCATCCCAATCAATATGCAATCTTTTCAAATCAATTGGAAAATGAGCAATGATGAATAAGAAAAGTGGCAGATCCGAGTGAGTGCATGGGAACAATATGGGGAGTACCATGGAGTACGATCTGGGAATAATAACAAGGATGAGTATCATCATGGCTCAGAATGGTAACTTTCTATTTAGAGGTGGGCAAGGTGGAAAAAAAGATGTAAGAGAAAATCACAACTATGCATGAACTTAGTTTTTCTTGTAAGCAAAGGAGTGTTGGTGATTTGGAGAAAGGATTCCATCCGAAGGAAGAAAGTGAATGATAGTATGGAAGAAATATGAGGAAGGAGAAAGAAGTAGATGGTTCCAAATGAAGAGAATTGCCATATGGCTCAAGCTCAGAAAAATTCCTTATGGGAAGCACGAATGTTTGAACTTGTCGTACCCACAAACATCCAACAAAGGATTAATGAGACTGAGTAGAAATTGTGGGTGGAGATGGACACGGAAACCCTATATGAGGAATGCCACAAAGCCAAATATTGGATCCTAGACCCAAGAAACAATGCGAGAAGACTTAGTATATATGAGTGATCCATTGCTCTTTTTTGGGTAATGAAAAATATGATGGGGCGAATGATGTGGGAGAAGAAGGAGATGGGGGATGATGAGGAGCATCCAAGGCAATGTCGGTTAGAGATGAAGGTAGATTCCAAGTTGCTGAACTAGAATATGGATGCCATCATGTAGGGGCTTGGAATACAGGTTCCTCTGGATCAACATCCTCTAATGGCCCAACATAATCTAGCAAGTAGAAACCTCCATTGGCACATTCCCAACCTTCCTTATATTTTGTTGTAAGAATTTTGTTTGTCTGGAATGTCTAGCTATCTGAGGTTTCTATTTTTTTATTTGATAAATAGTATTCATCTGTTAACAACTAATCTACGAAGTAGGTATGTTAAGTTCCTAAGGATGTTGTATGGGTTGAATAGCAAGGCATGGAATCTCTATGAAGTTTGTTGAAGTTATGTTATGGAATAGTCCGTCTTTTGAGTATTGTGGCCAGTGAGCCGGGTAAAGTTGTTATCAATAGGGAAATGCCCTGTTTTGCTATGATATAATATGCTATTTTATATAAGAATTAAAACCTCTTACTTACAAAAACAAAAAAAACATTTATAAGTAGGAAGGTAAACCGCCCTTCACATATTAATGACTAACTTTATTCCTAATTATGGAAAAAATAATAATATTGTATCATATACAAAGAAAAAATAAATATCTAAGATATATCTTTTGAAGTAAGGATGTTGAGCATATTGAAATAATAATGGAGTGAGAAACCCTCACCTTAGTTTCCTTGTTACCGATATCAATCTTAAATAATTGTTCATGAACATATCACTTAAAAGAATTGAAACACGGAGGAAATGGAAAAGGTAACAATTAATCCTCCCAACCACCCTAACTATATCGAATGAAAAAATTATGATTTGAATGATTACAATTAAATGTAAACATTTTCAATTTAGACAAAATGTTGAAATTGAAATCTATGTTATTTGAACAAATGGTTGAAATCGGACAAAATGTTGAAATTGCAAGCAATGTTGTTTGAACAAATTGTTGAAATTGCAAGTTACACGTTGATGGAATTAAAAAGGGAGTTTGTAGAAATTGAGAATGGAGTTTTAAGTCAAATTGATTTGAGGTGGACAAAAAACACTTTATTAGTACATGTAAATTAAATTTATTTGACATGGACAACGAATTGGTAGTCAAGTATGGAGGTATTGGAGTAAGCTATCTACCCGACGATTTGCACCAGGTCCCACTGGATTTCGTCGAGTGATAGCTTACTCCATTACTAGCTCGACTGTCTCTGCTATGCTCAGGATTATGATTCCATCTTTCCTAATGTCTACCTGCTCTCCCTGACCCACTGTTCCTTCTCTTCACACAGACCTAGCTTGAACTCTCAGCTCTAGATTTTCTTCATGCCCTCAGCTGGTGTAGAATTGATACCTTATGAATAGAAGAATGTCCTATGTGGTAGATTTGAATCATGATTGATCTAGATGAGTTGTGATACCAAGTGTTCCAGCTGCATATTACTAGTGAAAATACGCTCTTTCTCTTCGCTGGTAGAATTTATTACTCCTACGGTTTAAATTAGATTCATCATGTCAACCCTGTTTTCTAGTTTTAGTGTGAGTTCACTTTTGTAATGAAAGTGTCATGTCCCCAACCCTTACTTAGCGGAGAGTATGCGACTAACATCTAACAACCCGAGCAAAATAAGCCCCCATGAAAATAATACATATATAAAAAATGCATTGAACTTAAAGCATACAAATACCAGATGCATAATAAAATGTACATGATATATACAGTGGAAGAAAATCATTCATTCAACATATTCATGCATTCAACATGTTCATCATAATTTTGTAATGATTCATAAGCAAATACAGTTGCAGAAATGAAATAAAGAAGAGATACTTATCTTTGGAGGAGCTTGTCCTGCAACCAGCTATGTCACTGCAACGTTCCACCCAACCATAGACTGGTGTGATCTTTAATTTCTCAGGAACACGGTCACTCTCGAGCTGGGCATGATTTTCCCCAAGGAATAAGGAACACTACCAGACTTTCCCCATAGCCAAGGATACAATAAAATTTAGTCAAGCCAACATAGTTGGGTTTATCAGACTTACACACAAAGTGATTTACACTTAGCCAAATTCACATGAGACACATCCAATCCAACAAATGGGTTTATCAGGCTACCAACCAAGCCATCCTTCCAGTTTGTTTATCAGGCTACCAAGGAGGTGGAAAGACGGACTGCTAAGCTAGTGAGCTCAACCCTAGAGCTATGAACACCCACACTAGATCTATCCTGATTTCTAAACAATTACACACCCAAAACAAGAAATCATTCCCTTCTCTGCTACACGGTCCCTCAAGCCATGCCTTCCCTTCCAGTGGTATTTAGGGCATGCAAAGAAGAAAACTAGCATTCTAGATTGGTCTGTGAGGTTCTTTCACACACTAGGTTTATCAAGCAAGTCTAGACTCTATTCCCATTACTTCAATCAATTAAAATTCCAAAATTGGATGCACACACACGGATCTCAGTCCTGGGATTTATCAAACGTAGCAGATGCTAGGGATTACATACACACACAAAAATTTATGAATTTTTGAACATTGTCGGTGCCAGACAAACTGCTGCAAAATACCAAAAAAAAAAAACGTTGCCAGTCTTTCAAATCAAAGACACCAAACCTGTTGTTGGGCGATCGGGTTCAAGAAAATGACCAGGAGAGAGGGGAAAATGTGAGAGAAAACAAAATTGCTGAACAGGGGAAAAATCATAACACAAAAACAAAAAACGTGAAGGATTCAGATCGTTGGACAAGAGAAAATCATGATGGTTCAGAATCAGAGTATTTTTTGCTTGCTTTCCCTACGTAAATGCAGAATTGGTTTTCCAAAAATGTTTTTGCTCAATCCAAATCGTGAGGGAAGGTGAAACGTTGCCGCATGAGGGAAAGGTGGCCATTTTCGGTGATTTCTAGCCCAAGTAATTCAAAAACGTTTTTTCCAAAGTGGGGCTTTGCCCAATTTGAATTTCCCAACTCTTCCAATCCCCACTCCCTCATCCTTAGGAAAAATCATTCCCCCATCTCATTTATTTGTGTTGACATAGCCGGCTTTGGGTTTTTAATTAAAATTGCAATTTTAACACAATGTCTAGCTTTTTAATGTTCATCTAGGCAATAAAAAAATACCATCGACCAAATCTTAATTTCCAAAACATAAACACTAAACCAATGGTGGGGTGTTTCCTAGATCCACACCATGATTATTTACATCATAATGTTTAAATGCCAATGGGGTCAAAACCGGGGTAATACATTCCCCTCCCCCTTCAACAGCACTATCCTCAGTGCTGTACGACATTGAACAAAAATGCTTTCCGGTACTTCCCTCAGGAATCCATAGATTCGAACAAAAATGGATGTGTTAGTCACATGGCATCCTCCAGCTCCCACGTAGGTTCTTCATGATCGTAGTGCTCCCATTGCACCTTCACTTGTCCTATTGCTCGGTTCCGGAGCATTGTGACCTTCCTGGAAAGGATGCGCATAGGCTCGATTTGGAACTCTCCCTTTGGTTCCACCTGTATCACATCCCAATTTGTTACATGGTTAGGATCATGTGCATATTTCTAAAGAAAAGAAACATGAAAAACATTATGATATCTAGTGCTAGTAGGAAATGCAAGTCTATATGCAATTGGCCCTATTATTTCAAGCACTTCAAATGGCCCACAGTATCTAGGTGACAACTTGGCACAAGTTCCAAGCTTCAAGGAACTCTTATTTTCCTTCACTATGAGGTAAACATGATCCCCATCACTAAACTCTCTATTCACCCGATGCTTATCTACATAGCTTTTCTGTCTATTCTGGGATACTTTCAAATTCTGCCTAATCTTTACAACTTCCTGCTCCATCTCCTTGAGAAATTCTAGACCAAGCACAACCCTGTTCACTTGATTATCCCAAGTCACTGGTGTCCTACACCTTCTGCCATACAAAGCTTCATATGGACTCATGCCCAAGGACGCTTATTTTTCATTGTTATAAGCAAACTCTATCAGGTGTAAATAATATTCCCACTTGGTTGGTTTGTCCATCACATACATGCGAAACATGTCTTCTAGCACCTGGTTAACTCTCTCAGTCTGTCCATCAGTCTGAGGGTGGTAGGAAGTTCTGAAAATCAACTTTGTACCCAAATCTGCAAACAACCCCTTCCAAAAATTGGAAGTGAACTTGACATCTCTGTCAGAGACTATTGCCTTAGGAAATCCATGCAGCTTGAAAATATCCTTCATGAATATCTTTGCAATGTCATCAGTATTATGCATAGACTTAACCAGTATAAAATATACTACCTTTGTCAACTTTTCTACTACAACCATGATGGAATCATGTTGTCTCCAAGTCATCAACAATCCTGTAATAAAATCCATGGAAATAACTTCCCATTTCCATTCTGGAACCGGCCGCAAGCATGCAACAAACCTACTGGGTGTTGATGTTCAACCTTCACTTGCTGACACTTCATGCACCTTGAAATATATTCAACCATATCCTTTTTCATTCCTGTACAAAAGTACTACTTTCTAGCTGTAGCAATCGTCTTCCAATATCCTGGGTGACCAGAATATGGAGCTTGATGGATCTCATCCATAACCATTCTCCTCAAATCTGATATATTTGGAATATAGAATCTGTTCTTATAGGTAAGAAGTCCATCTTCTTCCAATTTATATCCCTCATACTTCTTTTCAAGGCTTTGCTAGTGCAACTTGTCCTTGACATGTGCATACAATTCTTCTTCAACAACATGATTAGCAATATACTACCTCAAATCTGATTGGCAAATACTAATGGATTTCACATGCATCTCCCGCACCTTCCTACTGAGTGCATCAGCTACCTTTTTCTCTTTTCATTTTATGTGCTTGATTTCAAATTCAAACTGACATAAAAAATCCAACCATCTTGCTTGCCTAGCATTCAGAGTAGGCTGATCAAACAAATACTTCAGACCACAATGGTCCGTCCTTAGCTCAAATCTTCTTCCCATCAAGTAATGTCTCCACATCTTGAGAGCATGTACTATGGATGCAATTTCTAGATCATGAGTGGCATAGTTTTTGTCATGCTCCTTCAACTTCCTAGATTCATAACATATCACATGGTTTTCTTGCATAAGAACTCCTCGAAGACCTTGGCCACATGCATCTATACAAACCACAAAATATTTCTCTGGGTCTGCAAGTTTTAAGACTGGTGCACTTGTGAGAAGATACTTCAACCACTGGAAACTTTCTTCACACTTCGAAGTCCATTTGAACTTTATAAACTTCCTTTGCAAAGAAGTGATAGCATGTGCAACTTTGGAGAATCCTTAAATGAATCTCCTGTAATATCCCGTAAGCCCCATAAAAGATATTACCTCTGTCACATTCTTTGGATTAGGCCAATTCTTAATAGCTTCAATCTTGTCAGGGTCTACCGATATACCCTCCTCTGAAATAATGTGACCCAAGTACTTAATTCTATCCCTATAGAAGTCACACTTGCTTAGCTTTTCATATAGCTGATGTTCTCTGAGCAATTGCAATGTTAGCCTCAAATTTTCTTCATTCTCTTCTTCATTCTTAGAATAAACAAGAATGTCATCAAGGAAAACAAGAATGAATTTGTCCAAATACCTGTTGAAGACACTATTCATAAGGCACATAAATGTTGTCGGTGCATTTGTGAGTCCAAATGGTACCACTACAAACTTATAATGTCCATACCTTGTTCTGAAGGTTGTCTTATGAATGTCTTCATCCTTGATTCTCACATGATGGTAACCAGACCTGAAGTCAATCTTGGAAAATACCTTTGCTCCTTTCATTTGATCAAAGAGGTCATCAATTCTTGGCAAGGGATATTTATTCTTCACCGTGGCTTTATTGAGCTTCCTGTAATTAATACACAATCTAAGTGTACCATATTTCTTCTTTATAAACAGAATTGGTGCTCCCCAAGGAGACACACTCGGCCTGATATACCTTTTATCCAACAATTATTGTAGCTGCATCTTCAGCTCTAACATTTCTGGTGTACTCATTTTGTAGGGTGCCCTTCACATTGGTGCTGCTCCTAGCACAAGTTCAATTGTGAAATCTATGTCCCTCTTTGGAGGAAGTTCTGAAACCTCATCAGGAAAAAAAACCTTTAAGTCTTGCAACACAGCATAGTCTTCCAACCTAGGAGTTTCATTATCTGCTACCTCCTCAATATGGGTTGCATACAACTAACAATATTTTCTACAGAACTTCTTTAACTGCATTGCTGAAATCTACCTCACCGAGATTACCTTTGGAATGCCTCTTACCTCTACTGGGTTCCCTTCTTCATCCATGCATTCAAAAGTCTTATTAAATAGTCAAGCTTCACTCTATGAGCTTCTAACCAATCCATTCCAATGAGAACATCATAGGAACCAAGTGGTAGAACATTCAGATCTATAGAAGTGATCAATCCATTCATCACAAATGGACATTTCTCCACCACTTCATTAAATTTTCTCTTAGTTCTAGTGGCTAGCTAAACTAACCAAGACTTGCTATGCTTTACCTTCCTAAGAGCACAAACGTCCACTGCTATAGGAGCAATATAATTGCGAGTAGAACCAGGGTCAATCAAAATAGAAATAGATTGCTCAACAATCTTACCTGCAACTTCAACCACCGTTGACTGGTGATCTTCCTAACGGTCTTCCATTGCTACATAAATTCTAGCAATGGCCCTTACTACTTGTCCCACTGTTTATGCCTTTTGAACATTGTATGCTAGCCTTGCATTTTCGTTCTCAAGTGGATAGTACTTACGCATGTGGGGTCCTCCACATTTCCAACATTGGAGTGGTCTTTTTTTCTTTTGTTGTGGATCTTTTGGCTTCTCTCCCGTCACTCTAGTCAGCTTCTTCTCAACTTGTACCAGTTGCTGCTGTTGATTCCTGAAGTTAGAAGGTTTGTAACCTTTCTTCCTTTGGTCAGACTTCTCACTCCTTTTGTCCTTCCATGTTTTATGATAATTCAGTTTGTTCTTGCTTTGCGCATAGTAGTACTTAGCTTTTCTTATTGATTCCTCAAGAGTCCTTGGTTCATAGAACTCAATTTGGTATTTGTAGGACTGAGGAAGTCCACTCAAAAAACCCTGGATATTTACCTTCTCATATTTAATATACCTAACATAGCTCAACAATTCCAAGAACTTGTTTGCATATTCCTCCATGGTTTGTTGTGCCAGTCTCAGCTCATGGAACTCTTTAATCTTGTCATCATAGTACCTATCAAAGAGGTATTTCTCCTTAAAATACTTCCAGAACTTCTTCCACACAATATTCCTTTCATTGATCTTCTTTACTTTCCTGAAATGCTCCCACGATATGGATTCTCTTCCAGTGAAATTGAAAATGGCTAATCTAGCTTTCATATTCCTAGAATAGTCTTAGACTTGGAAATATTTCCTCATCCCCAGAAGCCAATATTTAGCTTCTTGACTAGTCTTTACCTCACCATTGAAGTTAGGAGGCCTTTCCTTCTTAAATTCATCTCATGAGTGTTTCTAGTAGCGCCTCCTTCTCTGATTCTTATGCGAAGAAGAACTTGAATCTCTAGTGGACCCTTCAGAATCAGAAGACTCGCTAGGTGATATCTTTCTTCTTCTAGCAGTGTTCTTACACCTTTCTGGATTTTCTATCCGGTCCTCAGAGTTCATCTTTCTATGAATATCTGTCAAACTTTGCAGCATGGCTGCATTCAGCTGATTTTTCTCCTCCTGAGCCTTTACCAACCTTTCATTGTCTGCCTTGTAACTCTGCATATCCACCATTACGATTCTCATGGTGGCAGCAAAATCTAGGGGAGTCTCTTGCAATCTTCTCCCATTAGATTCTATTTCGTCATTTCAAACTTGGACATTTTACCCCATAGCATCTTCCTCATACTCGTTGGGTTTCGGTACATCATCGTACAGGTTCTCGGTTCGCATGGCTGAACCACAACTCACTTTACCCAACTGCACTATCTGGAATGTTGCTTTTCAAGGTGACTATGATTCTACAAAATGTGTTAATAACATAGTTTGTTAAATTATAAATTTATAGCATTCTCAGAAATTCACAACTACTTACCTTCATTTGGAAAATCATTCATTGACAGCTTTTCCCAAAACACAGAATTTTCTTCCACAAAGAATGACTGTCTGAAGGGAACGACGGGGGTCAAGGGGGATTTTATTTCATAAATGCTTTTGCTAGAAACTTTTTTTGTAAATCCTTCTATTTCTTGCAATCTGGTGCATGAATAGACTGCCATTTTTCACTTTTCAGACCCCTGAAAAACCTGCTAAAAATCCTTGTTTCAGATCAAAATTTTCAAACTTTTCACCCGCTGTAATGGAAAAATTTTAGACTTTCACCACTATAGAGGCTCAATCTTTATCTTGCATCCATTGTAGCAGCTCCATGTTCTTTTTCCTTCTGTCGCTTCGTCGGCTCCATCTTCTTTTCCCTTCTGCCACTGCATCATAAGACTTTCCGAGTTTCATCCGTCGTAGCGGCTCCTTCCCCATATTCCATCCATCGTAGTGGCTCTTTCTTTTCTTTATTTCCACTACCATCGCATTATATCGATCTTAACCTTTCTTCCACCGCACATCGGCTCAATCCTCAAATTTATTCCACCACGTACCAGCTCTTTCTTCAAATTTCTTTTGCCGCACATCGGTTTTATCTTAAAATTTATTCCATAGTGTAGCGGCTCTTTCTTCAAATTCCTTCTGCCGCATAGTGGCTTCTTCCCCAAATTCCATCCATAGCTGCGGCTCTGATCTTCTTTTGCTTACTGCCGCTGACACTTAGAGAAAAAAAATTGTCTTCCTCTTCGGTGGTGAAAAACTTGGTTTCTACCCACTGTTGCGGCTTGAGCCCTTGCTTCCTTTCGCAGTTGCGGCTCAAAGCCCGAATTCCGCCCACTATTGGGGCTCATTTCTTAAAATCCATCCACCGCACAATCACTTAGAAAATTTCCAAAATTTTTCTCTTGGTCGACGATATTTGCCTGTTTCATCTACTGCATTGACAATGAACAAGGAAACACAGCCGACATATCAGCTCTCTTTTGGAGACCCAGCTACTACAATGGCTCATTCGTGAAAACTTTCCCGCTATTGCATCTCTCCTTTAGCCACCCCAGCCGCTACAATGGCTTGCATTTGGCTTTCTCAGCCGCTAAGAAAAAATACTTAGAGAAAATTTCAAAAACAATTTATGTCTACCTCTTCTTCCTGTTGATCACAGAGGTTGGTTCTTCATGGCCCATTGAGGCCCAAAGCTGAAACCATAGTTTTGATACCACACTGTCACATCCCCAACCCTTACTCGGCAGAGAGGACGCGACTAACATCTAACAACCCAAGCAAACTAAGCCCCCATGAACATAATACTTAGAGAAAATTTCAAAAAACAATTTATGTCTACCTCTTCTTCCTGTTGATCACAGAGGTTGGTTCTTCATGGCCTATTGAGGCCCAAAGCTGAAACCATAGTTCTGATACCACACTGTCACATCCCCAACCCTTAGTCGGCAGAGAGGATGCGACTAACATCTAACAACGCAAGCAAACTAAGCCCCCATGAACATAATACATATATAAAAAATGCATTGAACTTAAAGCATACAAATACCAGATGCATAATAAAATGTACATGATATATACAGCGAAAGCAAATCATTCATTCAACATATTCATGCATTCAACATGTTCATGATAATTTCGTAATAATTCATAAGAAAATATAGTTGCAGAACTTAAATAAACAAGAGATACTTATCTTTGGAGAAGCTTGTCCCGCAACTAGCTATGTCGCTGCAACGTTCCACCCAACCATAGACCAGTGTCCTCTTTAATCTCTCAGCAAAATGATCACCCCCAAGCTGGGCATGATTTTCCCCAAGGAATAAGGAATACCAACAGACTTTCCTTGTAGCTAAGGATACAATAAAATTCAGCCAAGCCAACACAGTTGGGTTTATCATACTTACACAGAAAGTGGTTTACACTTAGCCAAATTCACATGAGACATAGCCAAGCCAACAGATGGGTTTATCAGGCTACCAGCCAAGCCATCCTTCCAATTGGGTTTATTAGGCTGCCAAGGAGGTGGAAAGATATACTGCTAAGCCAATGAGCTCAACCACAGAGCTATGAACACCCATACTGGATCTAGCTTGACTTCTAAAAAATTACACACCCAACACAAGGAAGCATTCCCTTCTTTGCTACACAGTCCCTAAGGCCATGCATTCCCTTCAAGTTCTATTCAGGGCATGTAAACAACAAAACCATCCTTCTATATTGGTCTGTGAGGTTCTTTCACACACTAGGTATATCAAGCAAGTCTAGACACTATTCCCATTCCTTCAATCAATTCAAATGCCAAACGTGGATGCTGTTGGAGACATTTACCACCATACACACTTATTTTGGTCAATTTGTCCTAGTTAAACCACTATCCTAAGTTTTATTGACTTAATTGACATCAGAGGAGCACTGTATGACATCAACATGAGCACACCCATGCCTACCTTCAGTTAAGGAGTCCAACTAAGCCTTCTCCTTCATTTAGGGGGGCTAACTAGAGCACTCCGCGGGTGATATGAGTGTCATAAATGCACTTAATTGATACCTGATGGTTACAACCAATTAAATATGAGTGGTGAAGGTGCCTCCTTTCATTATATTGATTATTTATTTAATATTTAATGAACTGGAGTCAACAGGGGTGCCTCCAACCACCTCTGATGGCCAGTTTGACTTCAATTAACCTCATCGGGGTTCATTGGGGTTATTGATGCGCTACCACTTTTTGGTTGGCATGCAGTGACATGTGTCTGAGCTACTTTTAGTTAGACTCGATCATTTATTACACTCTGACTTCAGTTAGGACTCAATTGAGTCAATTAGCACTTGATATGTTGGTTAACTAGTGTGTTTACTGTGGCTTACAGTCAATTAATCTACACCCATTCATTCAATTCGAATGACCTCCTTGGGAATTCGAATTGTCTTTGCATTCATGCATCTTGCATGATTATTGTATTGTATTATTCATTATTCATTGATTATACGAAGCTACTACTTTTATTGCAACACCATTTTGCCAATTTTATGCATATTTGTCTGTATTGTTTGTGATACTGTGTTTTCAGTTCATAGACCACTGTGACAAATTAATATGGTATTAGATCACACGGTGGGATGAAGCTCAGATCTCTCAAAATCAATGTTTTTGATAGATATTGCATGAAAAATTGAGCTAAAGCTCAAAATTCCAGCACTGCACCAGAAGACAAGGCTTACCACTTAATACCCCAAGTAAAGGAATTGTTGCTCAAGCTCGCTTGATCAACTATGTTGGGTGTGATGAAAACCTAAAATGTGCAGGCTGTCCGACCTTATGGTGCCCCTTTTGTTGTGATTTACACGTTTTAACAGGTGAAATCATTCACTCCAGCAGTTTCAAATGGCTTCTTTCGTAGAACTCTTAAGTCCGTTCAATTTCCATTCATGGAAAGGAGACATGGAGAATTAGCTACGTGTCAGAGGACTTTATAGGGTCACTATGGACACTAAAGAAGAGCCTGATTCTGTGATAGACAAAGCTATATTCTTGAACAAGAAAGATGAAGCATTCGGATTCTTGTGCCTCTCTGTTTCCTGGGATATTCTTTTCCATCTCTTGGGATTGAAGACTCCAAAGGAAATCTTGGACAAATTGGAAACCCTATATGGAAAACAGGATGATTTGAGAGTATACCAGCTTGAGAATGAGTTGATGTCTCTCCAGCCTTCCAATTTCAAGACCTTAAATGATTTTTTCACAAAGTTCAAGCATATTGTCTTAATGTTGAAGCAATGTAAGGTGGAGAAGGAGGATGATCAGCTCATCCTCGCCATACTCTCCAAACTTGGAGCTGATTATTTGGTGTTTGTATCTACATTCTGCGCGGGGAAGCTCACAACCCCTGGATGGAAGATGCCTTCACTCAATGCCTTCATTGAGTCCCTAACAAGTGAACATGATAAGCTTGTCCAGATGGGGATCATCAGATCCTCCCGTGATCAATCCCTCCATGTCTCAGGGCCCAAATATTTGAAGGGTAAAGGAAAGCAGTAGAAGAACCCAAAAACCAAATTTGAAGCTCTTAAGCCTAAAGTTGAAAACCAGCAGCATGAAGAGTCTTCCAGCTCAAAGAAGAACAAAGAAAAAGGGCATCATGGAAAGGAAAAAGTCAATTTTTCATACTGTGGGAAGGGATTCCACCCTAAATATGCCTGCATGAAAAAGAAACTTGATGAAGCTACCTCTCTCCTTGAGAGAAATCACATCAATCTTCTGGAAAGATTTTGGAGGAGAGATCAGCAAGATCGGGAACCATAGCATGAAAGAGGTCATGCCCTCATGGAAAGAACTTTAAAGTCCAAAGCACTCTTGATAGATCCTAGAGCTTCAAAACACATGATGGCTGAAATAGACTCCTTCTCATCTTTGGAGATCAAAAAATCCATTCTCATCCACATGGGAGATGACTCCACAATCACATCCAAAGGACAAGGTACTGTAGATCTTGAGCATTATTATTTTTCCAATGTTATGTATGTACCATCTCTTGCATCAAACCTCCTAAGTGTTTATCAAATGACACATATGGGAGTTCCCAAGATATTCTCCTTTAGCTCGAATGATGTAGAGATCACAGAACTTGCATCCGAAAAACTTGTAGCAAAAGGCCTTGCAAACCATCATGTAAAATCCTACGAGTTGTCCCATTTTGGGCGGATGCAAATCCCACCACATTGATGACTCATGGAAATGAAGTTAGTAGACTATGGCATGAGAGGTTCTTCCATTTGAACTTCAAATGCTTGCAAAAATTACAGAAGAATTCTATGGTTGAAGGCCTCCCGGTCATCAAAGCTACCACTGGAATTTGCAAGGGTTGTGTTGTTGGAAAGCACCCTGAGCATAAGTTCGACCGGGGGAAGGCAAGCTGAGCATCATGCATATTGGGACTGATACATTCTGATATCACTAGTCCCATGCCTATCACATCCATGAATGGATCAAGGTACGTTCTGACTTTCATTGATGACTTTTCCAGATACACATGGGTCTTTTTTATCAAAAAGAAGTCGGAAGTCTTAGAAAATTCATTGAATTGAAGGCCTTGATTGAGAATGCATCTGGCCAAAATATCAAGATATTGATATCTGATAATGGTGGGGAGTATGTCAGTAATGAGTTACTACATATATGTTCCCAAAGTGGCATTCAGATCCAGCATTCAATTACCTACACTCCCTAGCTGAACGGTGTAGTGGAGAGGAAGAATCGGTCTCTCAAGGAGATGACCACCTGTATGTTGGAATCAAAGAAGTTGGATGCAAATTTGTGGGCTGAGGCCATGGATGTTGCAGCATATATTCTGAATAGAGTGTCACACTCATCTATGAAAGGGAAGACCCCTTTTGAATCATACTTTGGACACAAGCCGAATGTGTCGAATCTGCGGGTGTTTGGGTCCACTACATGGGCCCGGATTCCACTTGATAAAAGGAGGGCTTTGAAACTGCAAAGCATAGAATGTATGTTTATTGGATATCTTGATGAATCAAAAGGTTTCAATCTTTTGGATATCAAAACAAAATATATCATCATTGAAAGGAGTGTCACGTTCGATGACCCTCTTCAGGAGGTAGAACTAGTGAAGGAGAAAATTGCTAAATTTTCTTCCTATTCTACTTAATATTTGGATGATGTAATTGGGGGTGATGACCCTAATTTGGATCCTATGATTTCTGATATTAGTGTATAGAAAACATCAGATATTGAATCAGAACCTGAAGTACAAAATCATCTCCCAACTTGGGCCCGACAGACATTCTCCTCCGCAGGAGATAACATTGGAAATGCAGATGATCCAAGGAGAACCCGGTCTGATTTCCAAAGAGAAGGTATTGCGCTCTCTTGTCCTGATTATTTTCTGTCCAAATATTGTTATTTTATGATAATTTCAAACTCTAAGTCTTACTACCATGCTCGGAAGGATCCGATATGGCAAGTTGTCATGGATGAAGAGATGAACTCTCTTCAGAAAAACACCACTTGGGAGCTAGTTTCTCTTCCTTCGTGGAGGAAACTAGTTCAATACAAATGGGTGTTTCAGACTAAGGTTCCTGCTAATGGAAGCACCTGAAAATATAAGGCAATTCTGGTAGAAAAATGTTTCTCCAATGTCCAAGGTGTGGACTACCATGAGACTTTTGCATTGGTTGCAAAAATGGACTCCATCTGCCTAGTTTGGCAATTTCTGCAACTAAGCACTAGGAAGTGCATCATATGGATGTTAAGTCAAATTTTTTGCATAGAGATATTCCTGAGGAGATATACATGAAGCAGCCTGAGGGCTACATTTCTTATCCATCTTTGGTTTTCAAGCTAAAGAAGTCACTATACGGGTTAAAACAGGCCCTAAGAGAGTGGTATTCCAAGATGGATGCCTTCCTTCTCTCGCAAAACTTCCAAAGGTGTAAATCAGATCCAAATGTGTATATATAGTAGTATGATGGTAATTTGATTATTATTTTTTAATATTTTGATGACTTACTGATCATAGGTAGCACAGTTGCTTCTATTTCAGTCATCAAAACTACTCTCCACAATGCATTTGAAATGAGCGATTTGGGGCTCTTAAAACAATTTTTGGGGCTCAAAATTGAGCAAAATTCTAATGGGATAGTGGTAACTCAATCCAAATACATATCAGACCTGTTATTCAAGTTTAACATGGCTGAATTTAGGGCTTCTCCATTCCCTTTCCTTTCAGGGATCAACCTTGAAGAAGGAAAAAGCACACCTCCCATGGACTGCACTATTTATCGATAGCTGATAGGTAGCTTGCTCTAATTGACTCATTCTCGGCTTGATATAGACTATGCCATGAATGCTATCTCAAGATACATGCAGCAGCCTCATGATATTCATTGGAAGGAAGCCAAGAGGATCCTCCAGTATATTTAGGGAACCAGGACCTACGACATTCACTATGCTGCAGACTCTAAACTAGAGCTGGTTGGGTACACAAATTCCGATTGGGCGGGTGATTCTATTAATCGAAATTCTACTTCTGGATATTTGTTCATGTTTGGTGGTGGCCCCATTTTCTGGTATAGAAAAAAGCATGCCTCCATAACATTGTCTTCAGAAGAGGTCGAGTATCGATGAATGGTGAATGCTTGCATCCAAGCTGTTTGGTTCCAAGGAATTCTTTCAGAGTTTGATCTTTGTAGTACTTTTTCCACTGTCCTCTTTTGTGATAGTCAAAGTGATATTAAGATATCCACAAATCCGGTTACCAAGCAAAATACCAAGCATGTGGAGATACACATGCACTACATCATAGAGTTAGTGCATGACAGGACCATCATTCTGCAATATTGCTCGACTGATGAGCAGATTGTAGACATCTTCACCAAGAGATTTTCAGAAAAAAAGTTCACTTACCTCCATTCATTGTTGGGGGTGAGTTTATCAGGGTGTTCCAACTACTTTCAGTGTTCATCTTTAGGGGGGGATTTTCCCACTGGGTTTTCCCTCTTTTCCTCACTTAGTTTGTTTTGAGAATTGTTTGAATTTCAGTATTGTACATGGTGACCTATGGCCTTTGTTTCCAAGGCCCTAGAATTCTTATGCACTTTATGTTTTCTACTTCTCCTAAGTATAGCTTAAGGGGGGTTGTTGGAGACATTTACCACCATACACACTTACTTTGGTCAATTTGGCCTAGTTAAACCACTATCCTAAGTTTTATTGACTTAATTGACATCAAAGGAGCATTGTATGACATCAGTATGAGCACACCCACACCTACCTTCAGTTAAGGAGGCCAACTAAGCCTTCTCCTTCATTCGGGGAGGCCAACTGGAGCACTCTGGGGGTGATCTAAGTGTCATAAATGCACTTAATTGATAACTGAACTTTATGTTTTCTACTTCTCCTGAGTATAGCTTAAGGGGGGGTGTTGGAGACATTTACCACCATACACACTTATTTTAGTCAATTTGGCCTAGTTAAACCACTATCCTAAGTTTTATTGACTTAATTGACATCAGAGGAGCACTCTATGACATCATAATGAGCACACCCATGCCTACCTTCAGTCAAGGAGGCCAACTAAGCCTTCTCCTTCACTCAGGGAGGCTAACTGGAGCAATCCGGGGGTGATCTGAGTGTCATAAATGCACTTAATTGATAATTGATGGTTACAACCAGTTAAATCTGAGTGGTGAAGGCGCATCCTTTCATTATATTGATTATTTAATTAATATTTAATGAACTGGAGTCAACAAGGGTGCCTCCAACCACCTCTGATGGCTAGTTTGACTTTAGTTAACCTCATCGGGGTTCATTGGGGTTATTGATGTGCTACCACTTGTTGGTTGGCATGAAGTGACATGTGTCTAAGCTACTTTTAGTTAGACTCCGTCATTTATTACACTTCGACTTCAGTTAGGACTCAGTTGAGTCAATCAGCACTTGATCAGTTGGTTAACTAGTGTGTTTACTGTGGCTTACAGTCAATTAAGCTACACCCATTCATTCAATTCGAATGACCTCCTTGGGAATTCGAATTGTCTTGGAATTCATGCATCTTGCATGATTATTGTATTGTATTATTCATTATTCATTGATTATACAGAGCTCCTACTTGCATTGCAGCACCATTTTGCCAATTTTATGTATATTTGTCTGTATTTTTTGTGAGACTGTGTTTTCAGTTCCTAGACCACTGTGACAAATTAATAGATGCACACACAGGGATCTTAGCCTTGGGATTTATCAAACATAGCAGATGCCAAGGATTATATACACACACAAAAATTTACGAATTTCTGAACATTGCCGGTGCTAGACCGATTGCTGCAAAATACCAAAAACGAAAACATTGGCAGTCTTTCAAATAAAAGACACCAAATCAGCTACTGGGCAATTGGGTTCAAGAAAACGACCAGCAGAGAGAGGAAAACATGAGAGAGAACAAAATTGTCGAACAGGGGAAAAATCATAACACAAAAACCAAAAATGTGAAGGATTCAGATCACTGAATAGGAGAAAATCGTGATGGTTTAGAATCAGAGTATTTTTTGCCTGCTTTCCCTGCGTGAATGTAGAATTGGGTTTCCAAAAATGTTTTGCTCAATCCAAATCGTGAGGGAAGATGAAACATTGCCGCATGAGGGAAAGGTGGTCATTTTTGGTGATTTCTTGCCCAAGAAATTCAAAAACGTTTTTCCAAAGTGGGGCTCTGCCCAATTCGAATTTCCCCACTCTTCCAATCCCCCATCCCTCATCCTTAGGAAAAATCATGCCCCCATCTCATTTAGTTGCATTGACATAGCCGTCTTTGGGTTTTTAATTAAAATTTCAATTTTAACACAATGTCTAGCTTTTTAATGTTCATCTAGGAAATAAAAAAAATACCATCGGCCACATCTTAATTGCCGAAACATAAACGCTAAACCAATGGTGGGGCATTTTCCTAGCTCTAGACCATGATTATTTACATCATAATATTTAAATGCCAACGAGGTCAAAACCGGGGTATTACAGAAATAATTTGTGGAGGACGTATAGGTGAATGGTGGGTATAGAATATTGGTATTTGAGTTGATAACTCTGGGATGAAGCCATTGTGTTTAATGGTTGTTGGAGGTTTTGCGTGAGCTCAAAGGAAGAGTACTCCAGGTATGCATGAAGAGAAGGAACAATGGGTCAGGGAGAGCAGGTCTGCGTTAGAAAAGATGGAGGTTATGAAAGATGGAGGAAGAAGCCTAAGCATAGCAGAGATAGTGGAGCTAGTAATGGAGTAAGCTATCACTCAACGGCGTCGGGTGGGCCCCGATGCAAATCATCGGGTAGATAACTTACTCTTAGTGGTATTTATTTGACTTTATTTATTTTCACTCCATGGTAATCATTTGAAAGAAATCAGTCGTTGTATTTATTTGTACTTATTGCTTATTAACTCCAAGGTATTTATTTAGACGACTTTAAAGTTATTATCGTAAAAATAATCTTGCAAAGTCAAGTGAACTTCTACGCTTCATTTAACAATCTTGTTGTAGTAAGGCAATTTGTTGTAATGATTTCTACTATAAGCTTATTGTGTGTGGTTGGATCTTAACGTATTAAAATTTAATAACAAGCAACAAGCTTACCACAACTTTAATGGTCACTTTAAAAATCCTCAAGCAATAAACATGGACCAACAATCAAAATGGCCACCCTTAATAAAGTTCTTTGTTTTTGTTATTATTCATACCTTTCGATTATAAGCTCAAAATTAACAATAAATGACTCCCTTCCTTGGATATAGGAATCCGAAAAGCTTCGGCATTAGTGCCCACTATCTTCGATTTTTCTATTTTAGTTGTTTCAAAATATCCACTAACCTTCTTATTATCATTCAGACTAAGTGGTACTAGTATTCTGTCATTTTGAGAGATTTGAATATCTACTCATAGGTACTCCTTGAATTTGAGCTCATGGCTGAAGCAATTATCGTCTCTGGATTTGTAATTGGTGTGGGCATAGAAAAAGTAATCAACAAGATTCTTCACCAGATCGCGATAAATGTTCGTTACAAGAAAGTATTGGGCTCCTTTGAGCATTTGGTAACAGACATCCAGCCTATCATCAAGCAGATCCAGAGATAACACCCAACATTGAATAGGAAGAATTGAATTCTGACTTCTCGATGTTATAACAATGGAATTCCTATTTCTCAATGTTATAAGAATGGATTTGAATGAATGTTTAGGGTGCTCTCTGGCTTTGTTAAGCTACAACAGATAGAGATCGTTTCTAGAGTCGTTGCGAGCTCCACAAATGTCTTCATTGATCTTGGAAAATATGGTCTCCCTTAAGGTTTTGGATTTGATTGGAACGTCCCTCCAGTCGTTGTCAGGGTGTTTGAAATAGTTGGTATGCCTCACGTTAGTAGGGGTTCCCATCACTAGGTTGCCTGCGTCACTTACAGATCTTCTAAGCCTGGAAGTCCTTCTACTAGGTTGGTCTAAAATCAAAGAATTACCATCTGACATTCATACGCTAAGAACTCTCAGGAATTTAGGGCTTGAGTGTTGCGAAGATTTACAATCTCTCCCACGGAATATGACATTGTTGACCTCTGTCCGTTACTTGCTCATGGACGGATGTAATCATGTGTGGACAGTGAGTGGAAAGAAAATAATCCCTAAAACATTGGCTTCAATTAATGATTTTCACACACTAACACAGTTAAAGAAGCTACACACTTGGAGATATCATTAGTTAGGGGACAATGGGGAATATGAATCAAATAGAGACACTCCAACTAAGATTCACAACCCAATAAAATTTACCAAATGATTTCTAACATGTCTAAGTTAAAAGGCCTTTTGTTAAGATGTTCTGGATTTGGTTAAAATGGAGAGAAAGTTTTATAACTTTCCAAATTTGAGTTGACTTAAGTTGGATGGATGTGTCGGGTAAAAGAATTTCCAGATCAATATAGACATAAGAGCGTAAGGAAATTGCTCATCTTAAATTGTTCCAAATTAAAGAAGTTTCCGATAGAATTTGGTGAAAAGGTGGCATTTCTTTTATTGGAAACATTTTCAATAATCTTGCTAAAGAATATGGAAGAATTGCCCGTGATGGAGGAGGGAACAATTCCTTCACTGAAAATATTCACTATCATGTTATGTGAAGCATTAAAATTGTTGCCAGAAAATTATTTGAATATTGAAAAACTCACAATA
>LPNX010624670.1:147011-180073 GCA_001517045.1 Pseudotsuga menziesii
TAAATATTTTAGAAAAATGTATACAAGTAGAAAATATAAGAGAACATTACTTTTATGGTGAATTTTGGTGTAATGAGTTTTTCCTTTTCTTACCAGAGACTGAGGAGATGACCCACTACTTGTCCACCCAAATAAGGATGTGTAATTTTTACAAAGAATAACTTTAATGCTTCTTACCTCCATATTTCCTTGAGATATGATTTATTCAAAATAGTTTCATGAAATATGTCCAAAATATCTCCTTTTCAATGTGAGACTAATGATTGATAATTGAATACAGTAATGGTTGATCCATGACTTGTCATAATGTGGTTGTGGCTCAAAGTGAGAATTAAAATATTCACTTTATTTTAAATTATCTTACTACATTTAACCAATGTTATACAGGGAAGTGTTTCTCATGGTTGGGGATGTGCTCTCTTCACTCCCCACGCCCTAAGGGGCACAGGGTTGTATTGTTGAATAGAATCCCATTATAGGATTAATAGGTTACACTTGCATAACTCTATGTTGGACTTAAAAGCCTCAAATAATGTGACGCCCTCTCGAATCATGAAGAAATAGGGTTATCAATTCATGTTTCCCCATCACAACAGTTATGACATGGATTCCCACATTGTTGAAGTTTGTTGAATCATTTAAGAATTAGACTTTATTTATAGGGAGCAACTTAAATTTTATTTGCACGGGGATAATTATTATTAGGCCATAGCTTCACTCATAACTATTAGACTTACTGAACTTTTGCGATCTCCATTATGTTGGAGAGTTAAAAAACCTTATGTTGGAGAGTTAAAAAACAGTAAGGGAGAGTTAAAAAATAGTTTTAAATAGCTTTACTCATAGCTATTAGACCTACTCAACTTCTGGGTCCCCTCCCTTATGTTGGAGAGACATAAATTATTTTCCATCACATTAATTTTTGAGTGATCGAAAATAAGAAAATATTAAAAAAATAAACTAAAATAAATTAATTATAAGAAAATATTTGTTAAAATAAAATTTGGAAAATTTGTAATATTATTTCAATTTAATATCGTATATATCCATACTTTATGAAAGGGATTATGTAGAAACTCATCTTGTTTAAGAATACTTAACTATACATATTTTTTCCATAATCAAGTTCATTTTGTTTATTGCACCAAGAAGAGCAAGGTGCTTTATAGCACAGTATGGGGGAGATGTTGTCACATAACGTTATGTAATGCGACATATTTTAATAACAAAATAATAATAATAATATTAAAATAAAAAATAGATAAAATAATAATAAAATTAAAACATGTAGGATTATGTAATTTAATGAAAAGTATATAAAAAAATCCATGTCACCCATAAAAATTTAAAAAATAAAACCATCCTAGATCCATCTTTCAACTCTAAGGTATCAAATTTATTGGGGTGTACATTTTTTTAGATGTGTAAAAAAATTAAGATAAATAAAATTCATCTCAAGAAATTTGATCCCTTTCTATGATTTATAGATGCAAGTTTAAGATGGATCTGTGGAAATTAATCCCAATCTTAGATAAATTGAACTCACAAAAATTGCTTGAAAACATGCATAGATTTATTCAAATTGGAGACTGAAATTTGTGCATAACACAAACTTGTATTGAACAAGTTTAGATCATACAAACTTATGAAGTAATAGGTTGTCCAGATATATAATTACATCAAAGCTTCGAATGCCTAAGGAGGCAAGTTGAATCAACACAAAGGTAGGCTTACTATAAGTCAAAAATCCCCCTAGGTGCATAAATCACTTTCCAAATCAGTCAAGGAGGTAAATAATTTCATAAATGAAGTGTATCAACTAATAAGTGATGGAAATTTAATATACTCATGCTTTCATAAGATAAAAATATGGAGGATGAGTTGTGCAAAAAATAAGGCAGTTGCCATGTAACTAGTTTTCACATTTTTCCTTAAAAGCTGCTAAAAAGTAGTCCAACTCTGGATAAGGCAGGAATGCACACTCAATAAACTAGGAAGTCTGATGGGTTTTAGAATATTATCCATAATCTATCAAAGGCAGTCCTAGAGGCATTTTAGGCAAGTTTTGACCAAGTGGTGCAATGGGATGCCAACTAGCTAGTGTAGGACCTAGGTAATTAACCAAAATCATTAATAATGTATTCCAAGTATTGTAAAGGGGTTTTTATTATTATAACACTCCCTCTTAATCCTACATTATGTGAAATATCATAAATATATCATCGATATAGGGCCTAGCAATAAGGCTTAGTCACACTTTGCATACTGCTTGTCCACACAAAACAACGAAAGAGGCAAAATCACAAGGGGAAAATCCTCCCTTAAACATGGACATGAAATTTTTTTTGTGAAATCTTGTCTTCAATAAGTCTTCACCATGTGATCAGCTATCCTCAATAGTGATTTGATATTGTTGAATTTATTTTCATAAAATTCCTTAGTGAAGATGTATGCAACTTGCTTAGCTGATGCACAATAGTGTAGAGGAATTACCTCATCATGCATAAGCTCTTTGATGTAGTGCATGTGGATATCTATGTGTTTGGTTCGTTGATTCTGTACAATATTAGTTAAGATTCAAATAGTAATTTGGTTCTCACAATAAATGATTGTGGAAGTGTTAGATTCGATCCCAAACTCTCCAAGTAGACCCTGCAACCACAAACATTAAGTAGTTTTATTTACAACTCCTCTATATTCTGCTTCTATAGAAGAAATTTCAATGGAAATTTTCTTTCACTTGACCAGATGATTGCTCCATATGCAAGCATAAACACATATATATAAGTTTATTTTCTATCAATGTTATAGCCTTCCCAATTAGAGTTAGTAAAATAAACTAACTCTAGGTCAGATTTTGCAACATAGTGAATCCCATGTGTCTTTGTTCATTGGAAAAAGTGCAACATTTTCTTTACTTCCCTATAATGGATGTCATGTGGCTGATCAATTTGTATATATTCCACACTCACTACATAAGATATATCAGGTCAAGTATGAGTCAAATAGAGAAGACAACCAACTAGTTGTCTACATAGTTTGTTGTTTACCAAAGGAGTTGAATTCACTTCTTCAAGCTTAACTCCTGAGAGGAAAGGAGTATTTCTTGCCTTGCATTCCTTCATGTCGAAATTGTTTAGCATCTCTAAAGGATACTTGGATTGATGTACTTTTATTCCAAGGGCTGATTGAGAAATCCCAAGCCCCAAGGATTGTCTCAATAGTCCCAAATCAGTCATGGAGAAAGCATGGTTCAATGCATCCTTCAGGGAGGAAATTTATTTCATGAAAATTCTTGTTATAAAAAGGCCATATACACACAAAACAATAATAATAATTTAACCATGAATCAAATTCAAATAGACATTAGGATTATAATTGCATCTATTAAATTTCAGTGATCTACCACAAATCCATCAATCTTGGCATACCAAGCTCCGAAAGCCTGTTTTAGCTGATATATTGATTTCTTGAACCTGCACACAAGATATGGATTATTAATGAAACCTTTTGGCTATTTCATATGTTGGAAACACCGAACACACTGAGAGAGGGGGGGGGTGAACATTCTTCATAGCTTTTGTTACTTTTTCAACAATAACAATAATCAACAACTTATTCAAAAGAATGCAGAGTACGTTGTTATCATTATATCAAAAATTATAGATCATCATCAGATATTATCATATCATCAGCACATAATAAGAATATAAAAAACATAATACACAAAAATTTTACGTGGAAACCCAAGTCCCAGGGGAAAACTACATAATCCTTATAATAATAGTTTTCTAGCAACAACGCGAAGGAGGAAAAAAACCCATTATTACAATGACTTCAATTATCCAACTACAACTGGAAAGAGGATACAACCCCCTGATTTAAAGGATACAACATGAAGGAAGCTCGAACTCTCTAGTTCTCCAGCTACAAACCCCCTTTCCTTTCCCCATCATTCCACCTTGATATGAAGATATAAACTACTGAACCACAATCGCATTGATCCCATGGACCTGCTAATCAACATCTATACTACACTACACTATCAGTACCACACTATAAAACCATTTCCACTACTAACCACAGCTCATCATCTAATCATTATTCATCAACCAATAATTGTCCACTATATCACAATGCTCATCAACCTTTATAATCAAGCTGTACAAATCAATTTGTTTCTCACATCAACCGACTTAGTCAATATGAGTCTAACCAACTGCACATCAAATTTAGTCCACTTGATTTAAACTTGAGGAAATGTGTGCCATTCTAGTTTGAGTCAGACCAATTGCACATGAGGCAACTTGTGCCAATACTACTCAATTGAACCAACCTGTACCAAGATTCTTGTGTACATGTGCCAAATCAATCATATACTTGTGTTAATCTAATAAAGTGCTCCGATAGTCAACCATCCCTTCTTACATGGCCTAATTCATCAAGTAAGAGACACATTTGAGAAACGAAGAGACTTCACATATGGTCAACCAAACTTTTTCCAATCACACTCAACTCAATGACACCACAACAACCCTCAATCGCAGCCAAAGAATACTTGATAGTTAAACATGATATACCTCAACCAACTAACCTCATCCAAGATGATAAAAGACACAACCAACTTTGTCAAACTTATCCAATCTCATAAAATCTTAGAAGCAAAAGGATTTTTCACTCCACTCAAATAAAGTCAACAAATCAAACAAATATCAAGAAAAATATTCACTTACAATACTGTCAAAGGTTGTCTTTACAATCAATAACAATCCAACTCCACTTAGGTAAAAGACACAATGATCAACACCTATCAAAGTATTTTTCAAATAAAACACTTAGGTTGATCAAACAAATCACTCACAAGGTCTATTACTTACATGTCAAATTCTCATTCAATACTAAACTATACAACAGTCAATATAAACACAAAAATCTATGCCAACAATATCCAATATAATCATCAATATATATATCAAGATTATATCAAGATATATTCCAAGATAACCATCACCATAGATACCAAACACTCTGAAATATTTCACTGAGGAAGGTCTTCCATACCATAGTTCATAAGGAGTCTTGTAATTATAACTCTTGTATATAAAGAGTTGTGTATATTGCTTCTCTCCAACATGTATTTGGAAGTTTTGCTTCACTAAGCATAGTTCTAGATGCTTCTTGGATTGTCCTATTCTTTCTTTCCACAATGCCATTTTGTCGAGGAGTATTTGGAGCTGAAAATTGTCTTTTAAGTCCATGAGTTTCACAAAACTCATTAAATTCATTAGAGGTGAACTCTCCCCCATTATATGATATTACACATTTGGTTTTCATATTTGTCTCATTCTCAACCATTGCTTTAAAAAATTTAAAATTCTCAAGAGCTTCTGAATTCTCTTTGAGGAATGTCAGATAAGTCATTCTTGTATGATCATCGATGAACAACATGAAATAATACTATCCTTGCAAACTTTTATTTATTTCTAGTCCACAAATATTGGTGTGAACTATTTTCGATGGTTGTTGGGTTGTATGTTCTTTGACTTTGAATTTGGCTTTATTCTGCTTCCCATGTTGACAATATTTAAAAATTGAATTTGGAGGCTTCACAATCTTTGGACAGTATCTTACAACTTCCTTCTTACTTACCTTCATAAGATTGTCAAAGTTCAAGTGACCCATCCTTCTATTCCATAGCCAAGTTTCATCAATCTGATTCATGTAGCATTGTTCTTCAATTTCTAGGATGTATACATTGCTTGAATTTCTTACAGCAATCCAAACAAGTTTTACTGAGTCTTTTCTTCTGATTTCACATTTTTCAGAATCAAATATGCAGATGTGTCCTTGATCACATGTTTGACTTACACTGAGGATATTAGGATTTGGATCTTCTACTAGAAACACATTTTCATCTTTGATTTTATTATTTCTGAGATTCGTTATACCTTTTTCCAATTATCTTCAAGGATAGATTGTCTCCAAAGGTGACTTTACCTTTCTGATTTTTTTTTAGCTCTATGAATTTGTTTGGATCTCCTGTCATGTGATTTGAACAACCACTATCAACATACCATATATCTTGATTTTCTGTAGCACATATAACTATCATGGACTCGATCTTTTCGTTCACAACTTCCTTCTTCTTCCATCCCTTCCTTTGTTTCTAAAACTTTGTTGTAACATACCTTTCTGTAGGACTTAACAACTTCTATTTTCTAGATATATTTACATGGTTCTTGCATTTTTTACATTCTACATCATATCTCTATAAAGGTGCAAAAGAGTTATGGTTTCTTCTTTTTGAAAAGACACCAAAATTTATATTCTTGTAAATCAAATTATGATTATGATTTTGGTATGCTTTACACTCCAATGCTTTATGTCCAAAATTGTTACAGAAATGAAAGTTACCCATAAAGAGTTGTTGATATATGTTTTTCATATGTATTCTCGGCATTATATATGTTATATATTTATTATGAAAAGAGGGAGAATATTTCTGACTATCCTCCTTTTCAATTGGACTCATAAGTGCATCAACATAACTCTTTTTAATATATCCTAATCCATTTTTGTCACTTGATGATCTTTAGCAACTTAGGATTTCATCTAGAGTCTTTGAGCTATTCTCAAACTTTTATTTAATAAATTTCTCATCAAGCCCGTTTTTAAGCTAAATAATTTGTGTTTCAAGCCTTTCAGAGTCTTGTATTCTCTTTTTGAGCTACAGTTATCATGATCCTCTTCAATCCTCTTGGATTCTTGAAGTTGAATCTTTAAATCAACAATAATTTGAATTTACTCTTTATCTCTTGACTTTTGTTTTCCTTCACACTCAGATATTGTGTTCTTAATTGCTTATTCTTCCTTATGTTATTTCTCAATTCCTCAAGATCACTTATAAGTTTGGATTTTAGGTCCACCTCTCCTTCCACATCCGATTCATCACCTGGAGCTTGAGTTTCTATCCCCATGAATAGAATTTTTGTTTCTGCATCTTCACTTGTTTATTTATCTTCACTATATTCCATGGTGTAAAATATATTTTTCTTGTTTCCTACTTTGCTCTTCTTTAATTTCTTAGAGGATTCTCTATCATCACTATCATCTTGTTTAGGATAGGGACATTTTGAGACAAAATGTACAATTCTTTCACAGTCAAAGCACTTCAGTAGTAGCTTTCATTTGTACTTTCCAGTACCTTTCTTGAGTTTCTTGATGAAAAGAGATTCTTCATCATCTAAGTTCTGTGGGTGGTTCTTGGTTAAGGTTTCATATTTTTTTGACTCTTCTGAGGCTTTAAATGTTACCTCTTTTCTTGCTGGTATTTTTTGTCATGTTCTCATCTCATAGGTAGTGAATATCCGAAGTAGATCATCTGTTCTCACAAATTCAAGATCATTTCGATCTTCTACAGTAGTCACTTTTGAGTCATACATCATTGGTATGGTTCTTATTACCTTTTTAATGACTTCTTTCTCTTCTATTTCACCTCCTAGGCTTCTAATAGCATTGGCAACTTCATCTACTCTTAGAAGATATTCTGGAATATTTTCTTCTTCTCTAATTTTTAGACCTTTGAATTGCCATTTGTATGTTTTAGGTTTGGATTTTTTTACTTTGGTAGCTCCTTCATAAAAAAATTTTAAATTATCCCAATCATATTTGGCTATCTTACAGTCCATGACTTTAACAAACACTGAATTTTCTAATCCATTCAAAATTGCATTCAAATCTTTTGCATTGGATTCATAATGATCTTGTCCATATTTATCTGTAGGTAGGTTTTCTGGTATTTTATACCATTTTTCAAAAGAATTCCAAACTTTGCATCC
This sequence comes from Pseudotsuga menziesii, assembly GCA_001517045.1. Classification (NCBI taxonomy): domain Eukaryota; kingdom Viridiplantae; phylum Streptophyta; class Pinopsida; order Pinales; family Pinaceae; genus Pseudotsuga; species Pseudotsuga menziesii. Next base: position 154,850 of record LPNX010624670.1, read on the forward strand.
AAGAGACATTAGATGGCATCTCATTCTTACACTCCAAAATGCATAGTTATCTCCTATGAATAATGGAGGTATGTTAGAAGCTAGCCCTTCTTGATGATCCATTTTGTTTTTAACTAAGATATTCCTTCCAGTGGTTTAGACTATAGCGAAAGATCATTCTTTGATAACAATTGTTGGTTTATACAACAATGTAAACAATGAATCAAATAAGTAAGAACACAAAATTTATCATGGAAACCTCAAAGAGAAAACCACAAAATAAAACTCATTAATAAGATGATTTTTACAAAAAACAATTATGCCACAATAGAAAGGATGCACCAACAAGCCAAATTTTTCTATCTACACCAACAGATTAGGATGCCTCAGCACCCTAGTTTTTCAGCCACTACTGAAAGGAGGATAAAACCCATGCAGGATTGAATCCTTCCCTTGCACCACTCTACCACCCAAAATTGATTTTATTAGAATTCCATATTTTTTTATTTCTTCAACTTTTCCACAGAATATCCTTCATGTCTTCAATCTATGTATTTTCTTAATGCTACATCAATCTTGACTGTAGAGACCCTTTTCTTTCGTAATTAAATTATGTCTATATATCATCATATCTTTATTTTAATAATCATGTATTTTCATTGAAGAATTGAAAGAATTTATCATGTCCTTTCACAAATACTGATTCTCATGATTTGTATTGCATTGTTAACTAATTTTAACTTTCCTCCAAGTTTATCAATTTCACCAAATTATTCTTCAAATATGCTTATCTCCAAATCTTCATTCAATAGAACAGATGTGAAATGATCTCTTAATCATATATCAAAGATATTTTGCATCCAAAACTTCCATTTACCCCTAGACCCTTTTCTCACCAGCGAAATCACTCAGAAATGTTGGATTGCTATCTTTGTAATCAACGGTGGACTTGAGTAAGCATTAAAATGGATTCCATAAAAAATTTGCATCCAGTCTTAGTTTTTTTTCATCATGCATGTTTACCCAAGAAAATTATTCAAAACCATTGATCTTCTCAAGACCACGATATTGACCATTGATTCTTTTCTTTTCTTGTCCACTCTTTTAGCTACATTAACTATCAGATTATTCATGGCTACAAAAATGGATCTAAGTCATTGGATCTTGAGGAGACCATATCAACAGTGGGACTGGTGACTAGTGTCTGGTATCATTCGTTTACTCTAACCCCTCTTCACTTATTTTGTTGACATAAATTCCAACACATTATTCAGCAGATATTTTGTCTATATTCCACTCTAGGTAATAATCATCACCATACTGTGGGACATCAGGAAGTTTTCCTACCATAGAGATCTGGATCTAGTTGTATGCTCATGTTCATGGGAAGCCTTTCTTTGGCTGGGAGTGCCTATTTTGTTAATTCTATTAAATCATGATGTCTTTGACCATGAGCTTCTTGTGGGAAATGGTGTGGGAATATCCTTCTCGAGTTTGTTTCCTAAGGCTGATAAATGGCAGTTGAGTCTCCTTCTAGAGGAATGCTAAAGATATTGGAGATAGAAATTTATACATTTTGTTTGTATTTAGGATTTACTTCTTCTTGCTTTCATGTAACTCTGTCTCTTATCTCTTTAGATTTTTTATCAATTTCTTCTAATTTTGCTGACATGCCAGTGCAATTTTCTAACATCTGGTTTTGTCTCTCACCTTGAGATTCTAAGTTTATGGAAATACCAAATATATTAAAAGATATTGAATTGGTGGATGTTTCTAATTCAATCACAGATACTTGCAACTGATACAACTGTGTTCTTCTATAATAATCATTAGTTACATAAGTAAATGCAACCATCCATCTCAAGGATATATTTTTTCAATTTACTTGCTTAGAGATACCCTATTTTTTTTTATCTTTGTTTGTGGCTCTTCTCTCACTAGGGCTAGTGGGACTGTTCTAGAATGATATTTCTTCCTCTTATAACAAAGTGTCTTTGAAAGGAGGAAATGTGGCTCTTCTCTCACTAGGGCTAGTGGGACTGTTCTAGAATGATATTTCTTCCTCTTATAACAAAGTGTCTTTGAAAGGAGGAAATGTGTAAGTAGACTCAAGTTGTTTTCCATCCATACTCTTCCATTTATGTTTCGAAGTCTCCACCTATTTTCTAGAACATGCATGCATCATCTAAACTAAAGGATTTTCTTCTTTTCTTTTCAACTCATAAAAAGAGATCCAACAATTTTCTGCAGACATATATTCTTTCCATTTTCCTGCAAGTTATTTTTTTTCCAGGATAGGTAGACACATTGAATTCATTAGTTTCTGGATGGATGTACAGATCCTAATGAACCATTCTTTTAATCTAGTGTTCATGTACCTACAACTTCTTGAATCCTTTCATTAATGTGAATAATTTATGCATTTCAGTTATGGAAGGACTTCTTATATATGAAGGCATATGATTATTAAACCTATTATTTGGTATGACTATCCTTGCTTTTTCTACATAACCCAAGACATATTTAGGTGAGCTCATTGTTCTGCATCTACTAAGCATCTCTTGGAGCATAAGGTCTTCAAATTCTAAAGTAGGGATGGAAGGGATCATAAGGACGTAGTTATCAAGTGGAAATTTTATGTCCATACATTTGGGGCCTCATTTGTTCTTGGATTATGATTTTCATGAGGTAGTTTTGGTTGTTGTGAGGTGGGTTTAAATTGGAGTGAGGAATCCTCACCACGTTGGGATGCTAGACTCTGAATATCAATAATTTTTTTATAGTTAGGACGTTGTACTGAGAATGGATGTATGTTTGGGCTTTTGGTTAAAGGTCTCAATGGATTATGGAGACCATTAACTAGAGATTCAATAGGTGAGAAGGATATGATGGAAAAAGAGGATCCTTCCTGTTAACCCAAAAAAAATACCCAACTTGCTCCATATGGCCTACAGCACATGAAGACATCCATTTACTAACCCTTATTGACCCCCACATCCTTATTTAACCTATGATTTCCCCTCAAAGGCTCAAAAAACATCAAAAAGGGCTTAAAAACCCACAAAAGTGCCAAAATAGCTCACAAAGGGGCTAAAGTCCTCAAAAAGGGGCTAAAAACCCTAAATGGGCCTAAAAACCGCAAAAGGAGCTAAGAAAGAGGTGAAAAGGGCTTAAAACCTTGACCAAGGGATAAAAACCCTAAAATAAGAGAAAAATCTATAAATAAGAGGGTGGGGGTCACTCTCAAAACACCTTAATTTCTTCCTACCATTTTTCTACCCATATGAGTACCTTGAGAAACCATTATTCTCAATCCATTCAATCCCTTCACTCCATTTTTCCCCACTAGTCAAACCTCTTATATGTTGAGCCTAGATCCATACCACCTGAACTTGCAGCGAGGTAGCATCCTGAGCCTGGGCATGGTGGCCCCATTTTAAACTAATTTGGAAGGTATATGGTCTCATTTCTTTTGTTTGTTTGTTTTTTAGGTTGTCTAGATATACATGCTGTGATTTATGACATTTTGTTGCAGGTTCTCCATTATTTGCCTCTAACAATTTGTTGCAAGTTCTTCTTTATCCATTTGACTCTATCCTTCTGTACTATAGACTGAAGATAGGTGCAATTGCATGTATCTAGGGTTTATTCTTTGTTATAGTTTGGTGACCATACTGGGTCGATCCCACAAGATCCCTGGGTTTTAAGAGTTTTTGTAGATTTTTAAATAGTTTCTTTCCTATTTCTTCCATTTCTATTACTAGTCGAGCCCCATTGAGGATGACCTGATCCCGTTCAGCCACAATACCAGTTACTGTCAATCCTTCTTAGTTTCGATTTTAATTTTTTCCAGTTCATGGGCCAAGTCATCTATTTCTAGCCAAAATAAGCGACCCCTCACCTATTTCAAGCCTAAAGAGGTTCCCCCCTCTCCAGATTCACCCCTATAGGAGTGACCTGCCTCTGTAGGCTCAGTGTTCTGTTTCAGGCCGAAAAGAGTGACCCAGTCCCCTATTCATGCCTAAGAAGAGCGACCTAGTTGCCTATTTAGGCCCAAAAAGAGTGACCTGCCTCTCGGGTTGCATGTCGCTGCTGTTAGGACTATCTGTGCAGCTCAGTCGCCATTGTCCAGCATCCAGAAGCGACCTGTGTTTTATGCAAGTAGTTTTACATTCGGTTGTGTATATGGTTAAGCTGTTTACAAATGCAAATATTTCTAATACTTGGTTAAATTTCTGCAAGTTCATTTCATTATTTAAGTGTTAAAACTTAGTGGAAATTAAACTCCTTACCCAACCCTTCCTCCTCTACTTAGTCATCACCCTCCGAGGTATTCTGAGATAAGACAGAGGGTTGATCAAGCATAGTAATAGGAACCTATTCTTGGCATTGCTTCAAACCATTAAAAATAAGTTACTTGGAAGCTACAGGCAGTGGAGACCATGGGGGGTCTCATGGCGTTCGTGTTCTCCATGTTGAGTAACCTTGTACTTAAAGAGCGACCTGTGGATCTATTGGTGGGATTGTTCCCACTTTAATGAGAGCCCAACACTCTTTCTTGTCCAAAGAAGAATACAAGAATAGGGTAGACATGGTGCATATTTACATTTTCTTAGTTGAACAGTTTCATTTTCAATTATATTTTAGCTTTACTGGTTTTTACATATTACAGGTTTCCCATTGTCCAATATACACAAAAAACTAGAAACACCTGCTAACCACATAATTGCATAAAATAATTTAAAACAAGCCTCACACACTTCAAATGCACACAACCACACCACTTAATCCAACCAAACTCGATTCATGATGTCGAGCGAACCTATAAAATCAACCAATTTAATTTAAGTCAAAAAATTTGCAGTTTGAGGACATAAGTCCCTAACTTCCATAACTCTGGGAAGTACTTGGGCTTTGCCCTAAAACGCACTGTGAGGAGTGCTGTAGGAACCCCCAAGTAGCTGTCCAATGAGATGAATTTCTAAGTGAAATAGGACAATGACCCCCTCTGATTGACTAGTAAAACCTGTGAGGAAAAATCCAAGCACTATCTTCTAGCAGTCTTAGTGGATGAGTGACCACCTGCAAGCCACTAGGAAGACATTAAACCAGTGTCCTAATCTTCATTACCAGTTACTACCAAAAAGACACCATTTATCCATCACGTTCCTCCTCCCATCTCAGGGGGGAGTCCCCTCAGTTTGGACCTTTAAACCAACACCATCGAGACCATACTCGACAACCCTCTTCACCATCAGAAGGCCACACATCCTTTGACTCTGAATCAGATTCATACCAATCCAAGCCACACTTGCATACTACACCGTCTAGCCCCATGGCTGGCACAAACCCAGATCCTTTCTCTGGAGGGGTGAGTGGAAAGGGACCCACGTCCATGCCTCACCTCATTACCAACATCCCTGTTGGCGGTCCCAACGCCATGGCACATACTATCATAAGTCAGTTTTCCATTAGTAGTGAACCAACACCAACCCCCATCCTTACTACTATACCACCATTTACACCTAGTGGTAGTGGCCCTGTCATTCCCATGGTGCTCCCATTCACACCTGGGGGGAGTGGTCTAGTTGGTACCACAATACCATCTCTCATACTCAGGGGTAGTGGCCTGTCCAACATCATCCTGACTATCCCCATCGCGGGAAGTCAACTTCAAGTGCCCCTAGTCATGTAAGGACACCAAGCTCTTGCAAAATATGGTGCCATCGTCAACCCCTCCCATAGCAGTATTGGGGCTAATATCCAATTCATCGCATGCCTCAACTTGCCTGATTTGGCTAGATTAACCAATTACCCAATATTCCACCAACCCCACTGGCCTCCTATGCCAACTAAGCTCCCATCAGACATGCCAAAGTTTGAAGGGAAGGTAGGCGAGTGCCCCCAAAACCATATCATGACATTTCATCTATGGTACTCATCAAACAACATCGTGGATTATTCAATCAAACTCAGGTTGTTCCAGCGCACTCTCACAGGCGCCATAGCCAAGTGGTACATTGAGATTCCGCAAGCTGCCTACCCAAGTTTCAACTCTTTATCCTTCATGTTCTTACAGTATTTCCAACTCCCCGTCCACTATGACAAGGGTGTAGAAATACTCCTATCTTGGGGCTAAAATATGGCAATGCATATAACCGACCACATCCACAAGTGGCGGCAATGTCGGGGCTTGTGCAAGATTAAGCTTAATGACATAATCTTCCTCGATTGGTTTTCCAAAACCTTACTTCTACCCATCGTTAGGGATGTCACCTCCAAATTTCCCCAAACCAAATAAGAGGCCATCCTGAAGGCCCAACAATTTGACTTGATCTATGCTCAGTTTGGATATCTTTACACCATTATTCCTAATGCTCCCCATGCTGGTACCTACCACCATGACACACCAAGGGCATCTCATGCTGCGGATGGAATTATAGGTTCTGTTTCACATCACCCATAGTACCATGCAGCACCTCCTATGATGCAACCGTAGCCAAGTAACACCACTAGTGTTTCCCACCCTAACCAACCCCCGGACTACTCAAGGTTGATGTCTCATTCTAGAGCCACAACCTTCTATGCACAACTTGTGCAGACTCCAACTTGGCTTGTATAATAGTATTCAGGACAAATGACCAGATTTGTAGTCCCCCCACACCCCAAGTCTACTATGCACCACCTATGCAAGCCACTCCGGCCCCTACCCCAACTCCGTCAGCACCCTTGGGACAAGTTTTTTCTCAGTAGAATCGTCCCAACCAACTAGCCCCCAATAATCCACAAGGGCAAGGTAGAAATAATTGAGCTAGGAATTGGGGTAAAAACCAACCGCAAGGAGGTGGCCAACATCCAAATCCTCCCAACAACACCGGAGCAAACCGGCCGGATCAAAATCCCCAACAACGCAACCCACCTAGACAAAAAGATCCATTATGGACAAATCATCCATGCAAGCTATGCAACATCTGCGGGCACTATATGAATGGGTGTTCCTTCATGGGCCGCTCCAAGCAGGTTCTTTAGAACAAATCTTAGTGCGGTACCAATGCGGCAGTCCCAGCTCAACCCAACCCAACACCACTAGGCCCTCAATCCATGGTGCTCCAGAACCTATTACCACTCCATGGGTTGGTAGCAACCACACCCATTCCCCCACATTCCCTTGCAGCCCCTGCTGTGGTCCCACCTATAGAGACAGTGGTTCATCACCTACTAGCCATGATGACAGAAGAGGTCCAGTTTCAAACCAGGAGAAATCAGTATGGATCCACTACTAAAACTGTTGACCCATCAACATCATCCACGTCTAACACAAACCAACATCCCTCTTCACTTACCCCCTTTCCCACCTAATGGGGCAACCCAAGGACCATGACTCCCCATGTGGTAGATTGCCAACAATGCCACGGCTAGAGCCGTGGTGAACTACAACATCGTCGATGAGTTGGACCAATCACCTATGACCATGTCCGCTCTATAAGTGTTGAACAAATTCCCACCTCAGAGGACATACTTGTTAGCTGCACTCAGTGCCGTAGATCCCTCTGACTCCAAATTTATTACCTTCGATTTGGACAATGGAGAGCCCAGGATGCCATCAACTATCACCTTCCATATTCTGGAATCAATACAGAATTTGGTTATGCATCGATGTATTATCAATGAGGGGGAATCGACTTGTGTCATGTCATTGTTGGTTTGGCAAAAAATTGGTTCCCCCATTCTCCAACCATCAACCACCACATTGCACGCTTATGATGGCCACCCCGCAAAAGCACAAGGCATCCTTCCACATGTCCCCATATCATTAGCGGTAAGACGATGTTGATTGGCATAGAGGTTGTCAATGCGCAGTTGGATTATAACCTTCTCTTGAGATGGAGTTACATGTATTCCATGAGATCCATGGAATTCACTATGTTTTTCCTTATGATATCTCTTCATGACGGGAAAATTATGACAGTGAATCAACTAACATACCACAATTCGCAGGGGCCGACTGCACCAACCAACATTATCCCCATTGTGGATACTTCCTTTGAAAGTGCCACAACTCCTTCATTATTGGCCATAGGTTTCGGGTTGTTCACCTGTAAGTACATTGTAATTTCCTTTTTTTTAATTTTTACCAAAATTCCCAATTTCCTAATTTTTTCACAATTTTGGCTCTTGACTAGTTTTAGTGTCTTGGTCTCCAAATCAACCCAATTGCTCCCAAATTTTCATAGAAGATGTATAAATGATATAATAACTTAATTATTATTTTTCATGGATGTATTATGTCCCTCCAATCACTTTTTCAATTCTATACTAAATTCTGAACAAGATAGACGATTTTACTGTCAGTTTCGGGCTCAAATCCCCCCTGGGGTGAGTGGTAGAAATGGCTTTCCAAATGTGCAGAAACCCACTTGAATTATTAAATTGAATTAGGTTATGTGTATAAGACATTATCAGAGACTCATATTCATAACCAATTGACACCTCCCTTGGCTGTTATCACTTCTTTTAATCAGATATAGAAAACTAGTTTTGGACCCTTGGGGAAATGAGGTGTAGTTTGCTCCAATTGCTATGAAATTCGACCCAATGGCCACAAATTTTCAGTTAATGAACATGAAACCCATAATATAATTTAATTAGATTCCATTCATTCATAAATCATCAATATTTTATACATCCATTTGAATCCGTCAAGATTACAAGAGTTTACAACAAGGTAGTGGGGAAATGGCACTGTTTCTTCATTATTGAGCAATAATGCATGATATTTCTTGGCCTTTCGACCTGAGATATTTATAAACTTAAATATCATATAATTTACATTAGAATACAAAATAATGGATCAAGAGAAGCTACGTCAAAGAGATGAATATCTCACCAAGTGCGCCTAACTCCATAGAGCCGAAATATGGTTATAAAAATTGAGATGAAAAGAAGAATAAGTTGAACTTGATATGCCCATGAGCTGCTGTATCTTGCACCTATAACTTATGAATCCATTGAATCTCCTTGAAATACTTGCGTGGCCTCTCCAAACACCAACTAGGATGGAAATCTTTCACCCTCGAAATTGACTAAGGCATGAACTAGTCATCCACTAGCTCTCTCTCTTCACAATAACAATTTTCACAAATGATAAAAAGGGCCTTATCATGGCTAATCCCTGCATTTTACAAACATTATTGGTCTTCTGAGGTTCCAAATCCATCCATAAACCAAATCCAAGTCGAATTGGTGTGGCTACTCAGGCTATGGCATGTGGCATCTCTCTTCACCTTCCCTCTTCTCCCAAATTCAAGTAGGAGCATATTGGCCTTCTCAAACTCCCATGAGCACCCTCTAAGATGCTCTATTTAGGCCTGACATGTCAGATATTTCATATTTCAGCCTTCATATTTGACTTGTTTCATAATTGTCATAGAATCTCCATCATTGGTGTCATAGATGTCATAAATGTAAGGGGAATATAACCAAGTGTCGATGAAACTTCCATTTGGATCTTCCTCTCCCCATGTAAGTTATAATTCATCCAAAATTCCTATTAAGTATATGTGCAAGTATATTAACCTTATAATCCATCCAAAAACATTAGGATTCCCATAGATTCGAGATTGCAAGAGGAGGATGCCATTTAACATAGGATTTCTAGCTTGAGTGGGCCCCATAGTCTCCATGTGTCTCCATTCTCCATAGACATTTGATTTTTCACTTGCATTCATTTAATTAACTCAATTAAATAAATATTTATTCCTTCTAATTTATAAACACCATTCATTAGCTCCCTTATTAATGTCTCAATGTTTCCACCCAACTTGGGAAACTAGTAGGATTGATGGAATTTTCCTACTATGCAATTATTTGAATGGGGACATTACAGTAATCCCCACCAAATATTGCTTGTCCTCAAGAAATTTCAGCTTTGGATGCTGCAAAATATTCTCCTCTTCCCATGTGCCATCTTCACTTGCTATATCCTTCCATTGCACCAAGTATTCTTTTATTGTTCAACTCCTCAATCTTCTCTCCCTTGTCTTTAAAACCTTTTTTGGAATAAGTATGAGTTGTCCATCATCATTGAAAGGAGGGAGTGTATCCAAAATGAAATATTCCTAACCAATATATTTCTTGAGACAAGAAACATGATACATTATGAAATTTACTCCCTTCTAGAAGTTCCAACTCATATGTTACTTCTCCAATCTTCCAGATTACCTTGTAGGGCCCATAGTTTCTTGGCTTTAGATTTTCTGCCCCATTTATTTTGAGAGATGTTTGTTTGTATGGATGAAACCTCAATTACACTAAATCATCAACCTGAAAGGTCCTTTCCTCTCTATGTTTATCTGCATATTGTTTTTGTTGATTTTGGGCAACCTGCAAATTGTTTTTTAAAAGCTTTAAAATTTCTTGGCTTACTTCCACCAAATATTTAGCTTTTGGAGCTCTACTATCACCAAATATCATATCATAAAATTTAAGTGCATCATAACCATATAATTCTCTAAAAGGAGACATCCCTATTGACATGTGAAAGGTGGTGTTGTAGCAAAACTCACCCAAGTGTAGCCATTTTGTCCAAGATTTTTTATGTTCTCCCACATAGTTTTGGAGATACCCTTCCAAACATTTATTCACCCTCTCTGTTTTGACATCAGTTTGGGGATGGTAGCTTGTACTTGGAGTCCATTTATTTCCCACCAATAAGAAAATTTCTTTCCAAAAAGCACTCATGAATCAACCATCTCTATCGCTCACAATGTTCTTGGGGAGCCCATGCAATATGAGGATCTCTTTGAAAAAATGGTCAGCCACTTGTGCAACACTAAAAGAGGATGTAACAGAAAAGAAATGAGAAAACTTATTCAATCTATCCACTACCACATATATGCAATCCTTCTTAGTCAAATCAATGAGTGGAGAAGTCAACTTGGAGAACCCTTTCACAAACTTCCTGTAGTGTGTACATATTCCAATGAAGCCTCTTAATTCTGTGATGTTTTTTAGTGATGGCCATTCTAAGATAGCCCTGATATTTTACATGTGCACTTTCACTCCATATTTCCCAATAATGTTCTCAAGATATAATAGTTATTTAATCCCAAATTCACATTTAGACATCTTAGCATACAAAGACTGTTCTTGCAAAGTTTTCAACACAATCTTTAGGTGTTGCAAGTGCTCTTCCCTGGTTTTACTGTAAATGAGAATATCATCAAAGAAGACTAAAACAAAACTTCTAAGCTTCTTGAAAAATATTCTATTCATACATGCTTGAAATGTAGCTGGAGCATTATTCAACCCAAATGGCATAACAAGAAACTCAAAGTGACCATAATGACATCGAAAAGCAGTCTTTTGCACATCTTCCTCCTTCATCTGAATTTGATTATAACCAGATCTAAGGTCAATTTTTGAAAAGTAATTAGCTCCAAATAGCTCATCACTCATCAATCCTAGGAATAGGATATATATTCATGATTTTATTCTTGTTCAAATCTCTAAAGTCTATACACATCCTCAAAGTTCCATCTTTTTTCTTTACCAACACTACTAAAGAAGCATCAGGGCTAGACCTTGGTATAATGAGTCCCAAATCTAAGAGTTATTGAATGGCCTTATCAATATCATCTCTGAACTTCTTGGGATTTCTATAAGGTGGTATCTGAATGGGTGAAGTACCCTCCTCCAAAAAAATGTTATGCTCAACCCCGCTATTAGGTGGTCTACCATGTGGAAGATCTCTGAATATTTTTTCATATTTGTGCAAAAGTGTCTCTATCTCCTTTGGGTGTTTAAAAACTCTATTTTTTGGCTTAGGAGAGGTGATATAACATTCAACATCCCATTCTATATCACCATGCCTCTATATAGATCTCATACTATTGCAATTTACTACATTTTTTGGGTAAGTGTGTTGCCCTCTCACAACCCTTAGTATACATGTTGAATCTTGAAATTTCATCTCAGGAATTTGATAATTTACTGAATTCTCTCCTATAGAATACATCCATTGTACTCCCAATACTACATTAGTATCAGCAACATCAACCACATAAAAAATATTAACAAAAGTATAGTTACCTATGGTGACTTGCAGCTTTGGAACCCATGTATTGCATTGCATTGTGTTGTGACCTAGAATGACAACTGTGAAGCCACCGAATGGTTCACTTGGTATATTTATTTTCTCCACAATATTTGCATCAATGAAATTATGTGTAGCTCCTCCATCTACCAAAACTGAAGCTCTTTGTCCCAATACTACACCCTTGCATCGAATAGTGTGATAGTGAGGCACTGCTGAAAGTACTACCATTCTTGGTTTGTCTGGTGAAGGTTGATTTCCTTCTTGGTTTTCTTCTTCAGCTGCCACCCATATGCCTCTTCTTGATATGAAATGTGCCCTTCTTCATCCATACCCCCTTCATACTCATCATTATCAGAAAATACTTCTATGAATTGAGCTTTTCCTTTAGCACATTTATGCCCTGGTGTGCATGGTTGGAAGAATGTGAAGCACTATTTTTTCCTTCGAAGTTCATCCATGTTTTGTCCTTTTTTCTTATTATTTTCATATGTATCTATTTTACAAAACTTATTATCAGGTGCATCGTTTTTCCAAGGCTTTCTTTCAAATCTGAAGTTAGGCTTGGGAGGAAATCTTGTTCTAGGAAGCACATTTTGAAGATCTCTAGTCAAGCTCATTGCATCATTTAAGTTAGTAGGCTTGTGGTATTTGACGAAACCTCTTAAGGGCTCTGCCAAAAATTTAGTGAAAAAAATACTAACCTTCCCATATATACATTAGCCACCTTAACTAATAATCTTTGTAATTCCAACATATACTCAATAGGAGTCCCTACCTGCTTCAATTGTGCTAGTTCTTTGAAAGACAATTCTGGATCTTTTTAATCAAACCTTTCTAACACCATGTCAACAAATTCCTCATATGTTTTAACCTGATCATGACCCAAGGTTTTCACACCATGGAACCACCATTCATTGGCATATCCATACAAGTGCAAAATAGCCATTTTTAAAGCATCTTCTTCCACCATTGGATTCAGCTGAAAATACACATCCAATTTTTGCACCCAAGTGTTAGCAGAACTTTGAGATGAACCATCAAAAGTAGGAAGTGGCACTTTACCTATGGCACAATTCAATTCTTTGTTTTGGTGTAGAGACTTATTTTCCTCCTTATTTTTTATTTTGTTTTCCATGGTGAAGTACTGCTCAAATGTTATACTTCTCCTACACTCTTCATCCAATTTAGCCCATTCTTTTGTTATTGTATCAATTTCAAATTGAATGTTAGTCTCTTCTTTGGGAATGAGAAATTTAGGTGCAGTAAAACTTGGTGTGCTCTGAAATTCATGGGTTCTATTATGAGGTCCTATTCGTGAGAAAATGTGCTCACCCATTGTCTTTTTTTCTACTGATTGTGAACTGCCACTATCTCCTATTATCCCTTTGCTTCCCATTTGACTAGCCATCAATTCGAATCCTTTTTTTATATGTTGGGTCATGTCTACCATATGTTGGGTCATGTCATTGGATATTTCTTCAAACATGGGTTTTATAAGTTTCAAATTCTCCATTTTCTCCTTAGTGTAGTCTTCTCCCTCGTGAGCCATAGCTTTAGTCAAAAGTACATTTTTTTCTTCTAGTTCTTCTTCTACAAGCTGAGCACCTTCCAATTCAGATTATAAGGATGGTGGTTTATTGATTTGAATCCTTTTTAACACCATCAACTGCCAAGACCATGCTCTAACACCACTTGTAATGTCCTTTTTTAAAAACTTTTACCAAAATTCCCAAATTTCCATTTTTTCACAATTTTGCCTCTTGACTAGTTTTAGTGTCTTAGTCTCCAAGTTAGCCCAATTGATCCCAAATATTTAGAGAAGGTGTATTAATTATATAATAACTTAATTATTATTTTCAGGGATGTATTATGTCCCTCCAATCACTTTTTCAAGTCTGTACTAAATTCTGAACAAGATAGATGATTTTACTAGCAATTTTGGGCTCAAATCCCCCCCGGGGTAAGTGGTAGAAATGGATTCCCAAATGTGCAGAAACCCACTAGATTTATTAAATTGAATTAGGGTATGTCTAGAATACATTATCATACACTCATATGCATAACCAATCAACCTCCCATGGATTTTATCACTTACTTCAATCATATGAAAAAAAACTAGTTTTGGACCCTTGGGGAAATGAGGTGTAGTTTGCTCCAATTGCCATAACAATTATACCCAATGGACACAAATTATAACTTACTGAAAATTAAACCCATAATATACTTTAATTATAGTCCATTCATTCATAAATAATCAATAATTTATACATCCATTCGAATCCATCAATATTACAAGAGTTTACAACAAGGTAGTGGGGAAATGGCACTGTTTCTTCATTATTGAGCAGTAATACATGATATTTATTGGAATTTCCACCTGAAATATTTCTGAACTTAAATATAATATAATTTACATCAGAATACAAAATACGAGAGCAATATAATATCCCTCAAAGAGATGAATAGCTCACCAAGTGCGCCTCACTCCAAAGAGCTAAAATATGGTGAGAAAGCTTGAGATGAAAGGAAGAACAAGGTGAACTTGATATGTACACGAGCTGATATAGCTTGCACCTGTGAATTATGAATCCATTTAATCTCTTTTAAATACCTGAGTGGCCTCTCCAAACACCAACTAGGATGGGAATCTTTCAGCTTCGAAATTGGCTAAGGCGTGAACTAGTCATCCATTAGCTCTCTCTCTTCACAATAACAATTTTCACAAATGATAAAAAAGGCCATATCATGGCTGATACCTGCATTTATAAACACTATTGGTCTTCTAAGGTTCCAAATACATCCATAAACCAAATCCAATCCAAATTGGTGTGGCTGCTCATGCTATGCCATGTGGCCTCTCTCTTCTCATTCCCTCTTCTCCCAAATTCGAGTAGGAGCTTATTGGCCTTCTCCAACTCCCATGAGCTCCCTATAAGATGCTCTATTCAGGACTGACATGTCAAATATGTCATATTTCAGCCTTCATATCTGAATTGTGTCATAATTGTCATAGAATCTCCATCATTGGTGTCATAGATGTCATAAATGTAAGGAGAATCTAGCGAAGTGCCCCTGAAACTCCCATTTGGCTCTTACTCTCCCCATGTAAGCTACAATTCATCCCAAATTCGACCTATAAAGTATATGGACAATTAAATTAACCTTATAATCCATCCAAAAACATTATGATTCCCATAGGTTCGAGATTGCAAGAGGATGCCATTTAACATAGGAATTCTAGCTTGAGTGGGCCCCATAGTCTCCATGTGTCTCCATTATACATAACCATTTCATTTTTCACTTGAATTCATTTAATTAAATCCATTAAATAAATATTTATTCCTTTTAATGTCTAAACACCCTTATTAACTTCCCAATCTTTCCACCCAACCTAGGGAACTAGTAGGATTGATGGAATTTTCATGCTATGCAATTATTTGAATGGGGACATCATAGGATTGGTCGTGCATCGATGTATTATCGATGAGGGGGCATCGAATTGTGTCATGTTAACGTTGGTTTGGAAAAAACTTGGTTCCCCCATTATCCAACTGTCAACCACCTCATTGCGCACTTATGATGGCCACCCCACAAAAGCCCAAGGCATCCTTCCACATGTCCCCATATCATTTTCCAGTAAAATGGTGTTGATTGACATAGAGGTTTTCAACGTGTAGTCGGATTATAACCTACTCTTGGGAAGGAGTTACATGTACACTATGAGAGCCGTGGCATCCACTATGTTATGTCTTATGATGTTCCCTCGTGACGGGAAAATTGTGACGATGGATCAACCAACTTACCATGATCTGGAAGGGCCGACTGCACTAGCCAATGTTATCCCCACTGTGGATACTTGATTTGAGAATGCTAACACTCCTTCATCATTGGCCACATGTCCCGAGTTGTTCACTAATATGTTCATGATGGCTTCCTTCCCCTTGGTACCACCACCACTGGCACCAAGCGGGATAGCAGATTTGCGCATACTCTCATCTAGCACTGTTGCACCCAAACTCCAACTGCAACCACAACCTCACCCACAACCTCATCTATAGCCGCAACCCCATCCGTAGCTGCAACCGCATTCGCAGTCACAACTCCATCTGTACCCGCAACCCCATTCATAGTTGCAACCCCATTTGTAGCTACAACCTCAAGCTCAATCACTAGGGAACTATTGGGGTTCATTCCTAATCAACATGATCCTTTTCCTTTTTCTACCATCTGATATCATGAGTAAGCTTGTCTTGGCAACCCACAATTTATAGGATTTCACACTGGGAGTTCCTATGTGGTACCTTGAACCACCTACCTTACCTCCAAGACCCCAGGATGTGTTGACTCCTATCCAGCTAATTGAGACGATGTCGTACCTACCTTCTGGCCCATCAAAGACACCTCCCGTCTCCAGGATTTCCCCTCTTCCTCCAACAGAGACTGGGGAGAAGGCCACCAAAACCACAACCAATACCATTTACATGATCTCTAGCACCATTTTCCCTTCCATCTCATCAGTCATAGAAGATCCACCTGATCTATCCCAGCACCAATTACGTGATGACAGAGAGATCTATAAGACCACCTCCAATTTTACCCCATTCCCTTTAAACCATAGTGTGGAATCGGTTCTTCCCATAAAAGACCAGATTCTGTCACCCCGCCTTGCCAACGAACTTCATCTCGGCAAGGGGTATACCTCTTCACTGACTCAGATGATTGACTCTTGAAGAAGCCACGCAACGGGATCCACCTCAAGAGAGTCTATGCCTGATATAGCCACTATGACTCCCTTATAGCATAGTTTTTTCTTTTGTTTCGCATCATTTTTACCATGAGTCGGTGGCCCCCTCGAGTATTTGCTCCATTTCTAGTTGTAGTGAGTCCATTGTATAACTCTATTGCACCATTTTCATGTGAGCAGGTAGATATGATCCCTGCCCCTGTGCCGCTGGTAGCCCACTGGAGGATGTGGTCCCACATCTGCACATGCACACAGTATGTCATGCGTATGATCTAGCTACCACCATGCTAGCATATCATCAGGTCCCTAAACCTGTCCTAGAGGTGGAGGCCTCTCTGTATATCCCCGATTTTCCACACTCACGTATGGATCATCCTCTATAAGGATAGGAAGCTGCCACCACTATGACAAAAGCTCTCGGGTAACGAGATGACCTGTACTAGGTTGATGCACTCCCTACTTTCTTCAAGCCATTGCTTAAAGCCACTTCGATTTGAATACCACCACGTGAATAACACATTGTACATTGAGATAGCTCTGTACCCATGGGCCTCCATTTGGTCTAGTTTTTCCCTGTTCATCACTGCACTAGGGCCATCACCATTAACTGCTAGTCAGAGTCATCCGGAGTCTATTTGAGACACCCCTCACACCTCTAGGTTCAGTTTTTCGTCCTCTATCTTTTGATGAGACCATTTTCTCATGTTTAATACTTGATTTTTTGGACCATTTTCGGAGAGTCACCTTGATTTGCGTTCCTTTACCGCATCGATTTGTGTTCCTCTATCTGAGCCATCCCATGCATGTATTGATATGTTCAAGAGCCACCTACTCTATCTGTGTTGCACGGTTGGTCACTTTTGACCACCTTCCACCATCCTACCATGAGGCACCACTAGTGTCCCCTAGCCTGGTTGATCATAATGGAGTTTTTGTTAAGCTCTTTTCTGACTCCTAAATGAATGAAAAGATGGTCGAGCGCCCTTGCTTCCTTTGCCATGTTAAATTATTGGAAAGGGCGTCTACATAGCCTCATTTATCTCCTTTTGCGAACTATGTAGACTACCATATGAAAAGAATCACCTTGGCACATTCAAGCCAAGAACGTTTCCCTCTACATCCTTTTATGCTTTCTCGGGCATTGGGACTGAACTTTACGAAAAAGTTCACCATGGGTTGTCTTTTAAGCTCTTTTCCATCCTTCTCATCAAGAAATGATTGTCGAGCAAACTTGATTTCGTTCATGCTCGTAAAAGTATCTGAATGAACATCTAGTCAATATAGGTTTAGCCTTTTCTAGCTGGATTGGACTACCAATGGTAAAGAAGTCTCCCATCCCCTAAAGGATGGGAAAGCTCTCCTATGTACACTTTTATCCTTTTTCGGGCATAGGAGACTATCAACAAAAAAGAGACCCCATCGAAGTCTTCTCCATGATTTTAGACTCTCTAAAATTGAAAGCACCATCGAGCATTTACTTTCTTGGGCTCACTAAAAATCCATGAGATCATACCATAACGATGTCTTTCGACACCACCCCACATGTTATAGTTTGGTAGTGTTCCCCCTTTGGGTCGCCTTTGTTTAGAGTATTCTGCGATGTGTCTTCCTTGGATCCCATGATCAAACAAATTATCTACCTAACCCCAAGTATTTCCCATCTGCAGTTACATTCCTGGTATAACAACTATGATCCCCCTCCCTTGAGATAGTTTCATTTGCTGCCAGGTCAGTCCTAACGTCGTACTCTGAACAAGGGAAGTTTGAGTCCCCCATGATTCCCTGCCCTAGTTTCCCCATTCAGTGTGTCAGTCCCTAGATTCTCTCACACTATTGGTTATCTCCCTCGTGCTTCTAGTCAAGGAAACATCATCGCCTTGGTCAGTTGCAGGTCTCCCTCTGTCGATGACAACACATCTATTCCAGAGGATAGACACAGAGGCCCCTGTATCCTGGTTTCATTAACCTCACTGACGAGTTCCTTGGACCACTAGAGAGGAGTCCTTAGTGCCTCTCGGGATGGTTATGTCTCATGTGATTGAATTCAGCCACATCATCGCCCCGTTAAGTTTCATACATGGTGTTGGTCTGTGCAATATTTGGTCAAAGACCCCAGTTGCCACCTGACTCTAACACATTAGTGAGTCTATGAAGGGACCTAGATAGGTTCATGTCCATTTTGATTTCTAGGTTGCGTTGGAGACACTGTTCAGAAACCCCAGAGCAATGCTTTTGTATAGATTCATGATTGATGCAGCATGTTGTACCATAGAGAATCTGACTCTCTGTCAATGAGTCCTTATGAGTTATATAAACCTCCAGATCCAACAGATCATCAGTTATGAAGATATAACATTCCAGGATAATTCCATGGGTCTGATGTATCAATTCTTCAGATTAGTATTGTATTCAGCCTCTCATTGAGGCAACCACTATGTAACAACAGTTGTACATGATCATCTCTTGCATATTGGAGCCTAGATCACATTATTGTTTTGACATTGTTACCAGCATGGGTATTCCCACCTCGTCCATATACATGTCACATATTCTTTATATCTCACCCATTGATGGGAATTGATATTAATAGAAAACCAAAACCACCATGTCCCGAACCAGGAAGCACCGCCTCTCCCCAGAAATCCTATGATGTCTGTCAGCCATACGATGAGCTCCTACCCTCACACATCAAGGGGCAATCTATTAACCAAAAAAACTACCCAAATTGCTCCATATGACCTACACCACATGAAGACATCCATTTCCTAACCCTTATTGACCCCCACATACTTGTTGAAACTATGCTTCCCCATCAAAGGCTCAAAAAACATCAAAAAGGGTTTAAAACCCCATAAAAGAGCCAAAATAGCTCACAAAGGGGCTAGAGTCCTCAAAAGGGGCTAAAAACCCTAAAAAGGGCCTAAAACCACCAAAAGGAGCTAAGAAAGAGGTGAAAAGGGCTTAAAACCCTGACCAAGGGCTAAAAACCCTAAAACAAGAGAAAAAGCTATAAATAAGAGGGTGGGGGTCACTCTCAACACACCTTCATTTCTTCCTACCGTTAATCTGCCCATATGAGTGCCTTGAGAAACCATATTCTCAAGCCATTCATTCCCTTCACTCCATTTTGCTCCACTAGCCAAACCTCTTGTATGTTGAGCCTAGCTCCATACCACCCGACCTTGCAAAGAGGTAGCTTCCTGAGCCTGGATACGGTGGCCCCATTTTAAACTAAGATGGGAGCTATATTGTGTCATTTCTTCTGTTTTTTTTTTGTTTCATAGGTTTTCTAGATATACATGTTGTGATTTATGACATTTTGTTGCAGGTTCTCCATTATTTGCCTCTAACAATTTGTTGCAGGTTCTTCTTTATCCGTTTGACTCTATCCTTCCGTCCTATAGATGGAAGGTATGTGCAACTGCACGTAGCTAGGTTTTATTCTCTGCTACACTTCCTGTATATTAGCAGTAGTAATAGATCAAGGTATAGGTATTTTTGGAGTGTCAAAGATCGAATTAGATTAAAAGGAGAGTTCCTCCCACCGAATGTTTTGATGCTCTATCTTCTGGTTCTTGGGGTCTATAATTACCAGTTTACTAGAGTGACATCATTTTCCATGAAAATGGGAAACTTGTGAGAAACATGATAGGATCAATGACAACCATGATTTTAGAACATTGGTGTGGAACTGAGGGCCTAGAACCTTCCACGTAATGGCTGATTTTATCAGGACACTAGTTGTGATCTCATGTGAAGGGAAATTTGGCATAAATTCACGTATCATCCCGATCAATACACAATCTTTTCAAATCAATTGGAAAACGAGTAGTGATGAACGAGATAAGTGGTGGATCTGAGCGAGCGCATGGGAAGTATTTGGGAAGTACCACAGAGCACGATATAGGAATCATAACAGGGATGAGTATCGCCATGGGGCAGAATGGTAAGTTGTTATTTAGAGGTGGGAAGGGTGGAAAAAAAGTATGTAAGAGAAAAACTCAACTATGCATGCACTTAGTTTTTCCAGGAAGCAAAGGAGTGTTGGTGATTTGGAAAATGGATGCCAGCCAGAAGGAGAAATCCAAGGATAATATGGAAGGAAGATGAGGAAGGAGAAAGTAGGAGATGGTTCCAGGCGAAGAGAACTGTCGTATGACTCTGGATAAGAATAAATCCTTATGGGAAGCACAAATGTTTGAACTTGGCCTGCCCACGACCATCCAGCAAAGGATTAATGAGACTGAGCAGAAACTGTGGGTGGAGCTGGACAGGGAAACCCTGCATGAGGTATGTGACAAAGTGGAAGAATGGATCTTGGACTTGGGAAACAATGCGGGAAGACTTAATCTATATGAGTGAATAGTTTCTGTTTTCTGGGCAATGAAAAATCTGATGGGGTGAATGATGTGGGAGAAGCAGGAGCTGGGTTACAATGAGGAGCATTCAAGGAAATGGTAGTTAGATATGCAGGGAGAGTCCAAGGTGTTGAACCAGAAGATGGATGCCATCATGTAGGGGCTCAACATGGAAGTTCCTCTGGCTCGACATCCTCTGGCATCTAAAAAAACTCCAGCGGGTAGCATCCTCCATGCTCACATTCTTGACCTTCCTTATATTTTGTTGTAGGACTTATGTGTGTTTGTATTGTCTAGTTGTCCAAGGTTTCTGTTTTTTTATTTGATAAATAGTATTTGTCTGTTAACAATGACTCTACGAACTAGGTATGTTAAGTTCCTAAGGATGATGTACGGGTTGACTAGCAAGGCATGGACTCTCTATCAAGTTTGTTGAATTAATGTTCTGGAACAGTTTGTCTTTTGAGTATTATGTCCAGTAAGCCTTGTAATGTTGTTATCAACAAGGAAATGGCCTATTTTTCTATGATGTAATATGCTCTTTTATATATAAATAAAAATTTCTTACTTACAAAAAAGAATTGTGGATAGGAAGGTAAACCACCCTTCCCACATTAATGGCTAGCTTTATTCCTAATTATGGATAAAATAATAGTATTGTATCATATGCAAAGAAAAACAAATATCTAAGAATTCTCTTTTAAAGTAAGGATGTTGAGCATATTGACATAGTAATGTAATGAGAAACCCTCATGTTAGTTTCCTTCATACTAATATCAATCTTAAATAATAGTAACATATAAAATAATTGGTATCTTAACTTATAATAATGAGCATTATAAATTCATGATTAAAAATAGTATGAAAATAATAGTCTATAGTTAAGAATAACAAAAATATATTTTTAAGAATTAATTTGGATTCAATCAACATTAATACTTTAATAAATGGTATTAATGGATGTAGACTTTATATACAAATAGTGTTTGAGTTGCTACTCTGTAATCAAGTCAATATTCAAATTTTCAAGTTTTAACATAAAGTCAATAATCAATTATTTAATCCATCAAAATCAAGTATTTTAAAAGCAAATATTATTGAGAATCTAGAAACTCAACACACTATATCAACATCAATAGTAAAGAAATCAAAATAGCTATACCTAACTCATTGAATATGAACTTCAACATGACAACCAAATTCATAAGTTTTAACAATATTTATTAAACTACAATTTATAAATAACTTCATCTCCAACATTAAAACAGATTATCTTATATATTATTCTGATTTGGATTAAAAAATAAATAAATTATGGTTCACCAAAAGGTTACATCCACTAGAAAATATGCCAACACCAAAGGGTTACATCCACTAGAAAATATACTAACACTTACTATTCCGAAGAATCAAATCCACTCCATCATTACAACTTACTATTCCGAAGAATCGAATCCACTCCATCATTACAAAAAAAAAAGCAAAAAAATATCATATTAATTACAATAATTGAACCAAGATAGAAAATGTGAGAATCATTTCTTTTAACCACCCTAACTATATTCAATGAATAAATTGTAATTTAAATCATTACAACATTTGTAGGCTTTTGCGTGTTTGAATAAAATGTTGAAATTACAAGCTATACTGTTTGTAGGCTTTTGCGTGTTTGAATAAAATGTTGAAATTACAAGCTATACTGTTTGGACAAATTGTTGAAATTGCACCTTACACGTTTATAGAACTGAAAAAGGAATTTGTTGGAAGTGCAAACTTGAATTGAAGATTGGAGTTTTAAGTCAAATTGTTTTTGAGGTGGTCAATAAATCACTTTATTGGTACATGCAAATCAAACAACTGATTGGTAGTCAAGTATGGCGGTATTTATTTGACTTTATTTATTTTCACTCCATATTAGTAATTCGAAAGACTTTGGTTTATTACTTTTTAAGTTGAAGGTAGTTATTTAGACGACTTTAAGCCTGCAACAGCAATCAAAACATTAATGGTCACCCTCAAAATGTAGTTATTTAGACGACTTTAAGCCTGCTACAGCAATCAAAGCATTAACGGTCACCCTCAAAAGTAGTTATTTAGACGACTTTAAGCCTGCTACAGCAATCAGAGCATTAATGGTGACCCTCAAAAGGTAATTATTTAGACGACTTTAAGCCTGCTACAGCAATCAAAGCATTAACGTTCACCCTCAAAAGGTAGTTATTTAGACGACTTTAAGCCTGCTACAGCAATCAAAGCATTAATGGTCACCCTCAAAGTACTAAAATCCAATAACAAACAATAAACCTGCCATAGCAATCAAAGCCTTAATGGTCACCCTTGAGAAACGACTCAAAATTAACAATAAATGACTCACTGCCTTGGATTTAGGATTCAGAAAAGCTTGGCATTAGTGCCCAGTGACTGTATTCGATTTTTCGATTTTAGTTGTTTCAAAATATCCACTAACCTTCTGATTGCTATTCAGACTAAGTGGTACTGGTATTCTGTCATTTTGAGATATTTGAATATCTATTCATAGATACTCTGAGCCAGTGCTTTCCTTGTACTCTGAGTTAGATAAAATCAAATCATAGATATTCATAGATATTTGAATATCTATTCATCGATACTCTGAGCCAGTGCTTTCCTTGTATTTGAGTTAGAGAAAATCAAATCATGGCTGAAGCAGTTGTCGTTTCTGGATTTCTTGGTGTGGGCATAGAGAAAGTAATCAACCAGATTCTTCACCAGGTAGGGATAGCTGTTCGTTACAAGAAAGTATTGGGCTCTCTTGAGCGTTTGGTAACAGACATTCAGCCTATCGTCAAGCAGATTCAGAGATACCGCCCAGCATTGAACAGGAAGAATGGAATTCCCACTTCTCAATGTTATAACAAGGCTTCAGCCATCAATATATGGCTTCAAAAGTTGGATTTGCTTCTCAGACAAGCATCAGCAATGGTGCAAATGTGCACAATTGCACCAAGGTATAATGTTATTTTCAGATATCAATCGAGCAGAAAGATCACTCATCTTATTTCTGATATTAAAGGACACGTACAATTGTCTCCTTTGGCATCGTGGGCCCAAATTCCTGAACTCTTGGAGGAACTGAAACAGGAAATTGGGCAGACTATGAAAGAAAGTATCGAAGCCATCCCTTCTGCAACCACTTCCCAATCTCTTGCTTCAACGGGATTCTTCATCCCCGAAATCCTTATTGTCGGACAAGACAGATCTTTTGCAACAGTCGAGAAATTAGTTATCGAGTCAGAGTTTTCGCGCATTGGCGTGGTTGGGAAGGGTGGATCCGGGAAGACTCTGCTTCTCAAGAGAATCTTCAACAGTGAAAAGGTACGAAATGTCTTTAGCGATGGCTGCTTGCTTCTTTGGCTTACTGTTTCACAGTTTCCGTCTTTTAAAAGTCTTAGGAAAGAACTCTGTCAGCAGATAGCCATCCAAACAAATGATCTTGAAAATAATAGGAATCCAGAAGGTGTGAAAATCTGGGTGAATCAGACTATGAAGGCAAAGAAATTTGCCCTGTTCTTAGATGATGTGTGGGGAGAAGGTGCAAAATTGCTGGAAGAATTAAGTGTACCCTTGCTTACAGACCACTCGACCTCCAAAGTTATAGTGAGTTCGAGGGATCATAGAGCATTGTTAGAGATGGGGGTTACTGCAGAAAAGTCCACAATAAAAATGGAGGACTTGATCGAAGATGAGAGTTGGCCGTTGTTTGCTCATCATGCTTTTCCATATAGTAATAGAAATCCGCCAGCGAGCATTGATGAGAGATTGGCCAGGGTTGTCTGTGCTAAGTGTGGAGGGCTTCCCCTTGCTATCAAAGCAGTTGGCAGGTCAATGGCAGGCATTTCTGATCCAAAAGAGTGGGAATTTGCAGTCGGAAGGCTGCCAAACGCCGACGGCCAAGACCTTCAAGAAATTCTCTATGATCCCCTCAGGTGGAGTTATGACGCACTGGGCAGATATGACGTGAATTTGCAAGTGTGCTTTCTGAACTTATCTGCCTTTTTAGAAGACCA